>OZ026623.1:16995372-17089903 GCA_964020975.1 Hermodice carunculata | reverse complement strand
TTTCAATTGTATACTAAAACACAATACTGACATTCATGCCTTGGGTATGGTTATGTGACTTCATGATTATATGACGGCCGAATATAGATAATTAGCATAGCGCTTGTGGTGTGACGTCCTAAAGTCCCACTCTAATTATTAAGACTACATGAACCATTATTTTTATCATATTTTGTGACGTCTTTATATAAATAGTAAATTATACATATACAAATATAATTTTCTAAACAAAGAACCACAGTATTATTGCCTACACACAGTAGAAAATATGGATAAACTTTCCTGGACATCATACTCTTAACGAATCTGGGGTATATTTGTAGGTTTTTTGTGACTGATGGGGGAGGAGTATTCCCCTCAAATTATATTTCGCTATGTACTTAATTAATGGTTCAGTGTAACATGTTAAAATGTTTCTTTACAGGGCCAAGTATCTGCATTGTACCCTGCTTCAGCAATCACGGCCGCTAGGAATGAATCAAGTGAAAGCGTTTTTTCATTTGGGAGACTGTTGGTCAAGATGCTTCGTGTTCTTCAGCAGAGATAAAAGTTCTGCGTCAAAATAAAGTCCAACATCGACTCCTGTCCAAAAATGTACATTTAGAAATAAGTAAATCTAAGTAAATAGATTTTTGGTATATTGTTCGATTGGAACTATTAAAGTTTTTTGGAAAGCGTATGTTACTAGTCTAGGGAATGTTCATGTTTTCTATTTATGTATGCAACTGTCTCCACTTACAGACCAATACATTTTGGGCTTTTGTGATCCAATTAAATTGTGTTTCTCTGCATTTTGGACTATGTAGGGACCCATATATGCCGCACCTGAAAATCACTCATATCAAACTGTATCTATTCTGAGAAGTTATGGGATAATGACCATTTTTGAAATGACAAGTTTACCGTCTCCAATTAATCTAGGAATCAGGATTTGGTCATTGTATCTAGGGTTGTGGGATTCTCGGATAGTGGGCATTACTAGCCTAGAGAATGTCCATACAAGCAGGGGCATTTGATGGTAATAACAGTCTCCTGCTAAAAAAGAAAAAAAAAATATATCGGGAAAAGCTATTCTTATTTATAAGACATTCAGAGGCCCAGAAATGGAACAAGATCTTTATGCAAACAAGTCAGTGTGGAATATTTTCCCCCAAATTGTTGACTCTGGTTTAGCATAACCATAATATGGGGGTGGGGGGGGGGCGGGCAGTAAGAGACATATTATGCATGTTCATGCGTCCAGGAAGTAACAGAGGCGTTACAGCACAATCTTGATGAAGTTAGCCACTGGTGCTCCAAGAAACAATTTTCAGTCAATGTAAGCCGATTGAGGGAGATGCTCATCACCCAAAATAATTTTGACAAGGAACTGTTTAAACTCTATCTGGATGGCGACGAATCAGCCACCTAAAGCAGCATTATACGCCTCTGGACCTGAGCTTTGGCAGGCACATGGGCTTATCGTGCAAGATATGGGTGATGTTGGTGGTCTGGCACTATGTTATAGCCATCCAAATCCAATGCGCTGGAACAGTTGCGTTGTTGTGTATTGGGTAAAGGGGCTGTTGACAATGTTTGCCCCTGAGTGTTGAATGGCATGCCCTGTACGCCACCCAGCGCACTGGATGAACATGCTCCTGCATTTTGAGTCAATGTCTTGCCCATGCCATTGTAGACTTTATTCCTGTAAATATGTGTCGGACACCTTCATAACCTTGTCATGGGGATTTCAGTTAATTTTGTGCTTGTTGGGCATACTTTAGACACATGGGAGCTATTGTTACCCAGGTCTCATACATAGTTGGCCAGCATGTTCAGACAGTCTACACTATCATTTGCGAACATGATTGGGAGGACCATATTGCAGCAGCAAGTTGGCCCAACAAATCAGATCACTCAGCCAAACTAGGCCATGCTGGGTGCATGTCTCGTTGATCTCCTCAGAAGAGAGAGAGAGTGCCTCCAAATCTTGCCATAGAGGTCCATAATGCGATAGTGGTCTGCAAGGGTATAACACTTGGGCTCCAGATAATGAAATTGCCTTGGGAACATGCGTGCCAGTGCTTCCTCAAATTGCTAATCAAAACCAACATCAAGGTCCTACCTGAAGGGTTCTATTTTGGCCCAGTTTCCATTTGCAACTATCATATGAGACCCCTGTGCTTCTACATCAATGTCACTACCCACTCAAGCTGGCTGGCTACATATGAACTCTGAAATCCTCATGGGCAAGTGCTGCCTATGGTGGTAAGGCTTCTTGCAGATAATTGCAAATTCGGCGTTTTTTAACCTCCAGTGCCTCACGTGCAGGTAGGATCATACAAACCACAGTCGAAGCATACCTCAGCATCTCATATATGAGTGCAGTAAAGCAGGATCCAGCTTGGACGCATAGTAAAAGGCAGTACTGCTGTGTCCATTGTACTCCTGCACTCTAGGATATTTCATAGCAAAAATTAATGTTCTAATACGGATTTTTCACAGCTGAAAGTGTGGTTGATGTCTTACAAGTCCATCATATAATCTTTCTTCTCTAGCAGATATCAATGTATGTATGTTTGTATGTATGTATATATGTATGTATGTATGTTGTATGTATGTATGTTTACACATACACACACACACACACACGGTAATATTTGTGGGTTAGTAATGATAGACCTCAGGCAGGTGCTTTGTAAGAAGATTGGAATATATATATATATATATATTTATATATATATATATATATATATATATATATATATATATATATATATATATATATATATATATATATATATATATATATATATATATATATATATATATATATATATATATATGGGTGGGTGTAGGTGTGTTTATGTGAATGTTCAGTATGGGAACAATTTGTAATTCCAGTAATACAACAGTGTTGATTATTTCTCGCTTCGAACGTTTGTCTTTATTTTCAAATATAAGAGGTGTTTTGGTGCGCAGGTTCCTCAATAATATCATATTTTGATTTGCTAAGTGTGCATTTTTTCTTTTCACAATGTGAGTCATCGGGATAACTATGTCTACCGGAGTGACACCTAGCACACAGCATGAATTAAAATGCATTTTTTCCGAATAAAAACAGATCATTTCCGCCAGGTTCTGATTTTGTAAAAAAAATTATAATATCCAGTCTACGTATTTATCTGATGGTGGCCCATACAGCAAAGAATTATGCAAATTAAAGCCAGATAAACACACATATATATTTACCTTTCTTTCTGAAGAAAAGGTGATATTGTATAGATGAAGGGGTGCAACACGGAATTGATGGGTAAAACAAATACCACAAACCAGGCATAGATTTCTCCTGGCAGGCGAATATTTCCTCCAAGGGATGCAAAACCTGAATGTACATCAATACATTTATTAGAAATATCAGCATATCGATTTCATACAATATCAACCTGGAACATAAAAACAAATCCAGTTAATAATAATAATAATAATAATAATAATAATAATAATAATAATAATAATAATAATAATTATTATTATTATTATTATTATTATTATTATTATTATTATTATTATTATTATTATTATTATTATTATTATTATTATTATTGTTGTTGTTGTTGTTGTTGTTTTGTTGTTATTATTATTATTATTATTATTATTATTATTATTATTATTATTATTATTATCATTATAAAAGAATAAACCAAATACACAATAAAATTTATCATTATGACGATTAGAAAATGTTGCGCCAGTAGTTGGACAAAATGAGTTCCAGGGTTCGCAGAAATGTTCCTGTATAATATCAAGGCAATTGGTCATACGGCTTGGGATACGTTTTTTTTACGATTTTGCCTAAAATATAGAATTCAATGAATTTTTAATGAAACATCCCATTGACTTATTTAGTAATGAACAATACCATGCATCAACCTAGAAGTACCTTAATTAAAAGAACAGCAAAACACACACACACACACACACACACACACACACAAAAGAAAAAAAAAGGTCGGGTATCTACAGCATCAGCAGCTTATGAACAACTCTGTTTTTTCCACAAGGTATTTTGGCAGCGCATGCGAGGGCAATCTGATGTACGGCTTATGAGGAAGAAGTTCAAAATAGCCAAAACTTATGAAAATTACTAAAAAATAAAAAGAAAATTGGAGCGCCAGTCATTGAACAAACAAAGGTCTAAAGATGTTCATAAGTGGCTCTATGCTGTTTTAGACTGAGAGATTTCCGAGGAGGTTTAAAAAAAAATAGAATGGCAAGATGAAAGCAAACCATGAACAAAATCAAAATCTCAATGGAGCTTAATCTTTAGAATAAGTTTGGTACACACTCACCTAGGGTACATTCCCACAAGGTTTGAAGTAAATCTGGATGAAGGTTTTAGAGATGCCCAAAATTGAAAAAGTCGTTAAAGATTAGAGGTGCAAAGAATCACCACCCAGTCAACAACAGTTTGAACTCATAGAACAGTTGTTCACTGGATGGTGATTCTGCAGACTTTTAATTTGTAACGAATTTTGGGCATCTCTAAAACCGACAAGGAACATTTATTCAAATTTGCAGACAATCTAGGACACGATTTTGCAGAAGTTGAAAAGAGTGGAAAATGTGCAGCGCCACTTGCAACAAACTTAGGTCTGAGGGTATCCAGAAGTGTCCGTATGCAATTCAGAAGCAATTGCCCATGTGGTTTGGAAGATTTGTTATATTTTTGCCAGTGAATCAAAAACAAAGTTCAGCAATCAATGGAGCATAACCATTGGAACAAACGTCATAGAGAGCCTCCCAAGATGCATTCCTACCACGTTTGAAGTGAATATAGGAAATAATGCGGACGGATTTGAAGGATGAGTCGAAAATGTGAATTATTGAAATAGTCCAGCGGATAAGCCACATAAATCCAGAGAATTGTTCAAATTTTGATAAAAGCGCCAAAATTGGCACATAAGTAGATTTTTGTATGGAGATTCATATAAAAGCGAGACCCAAGTTTAATTTTGCCTTAAACAGGCTTAAAATGGGAATGAAAGGTGGCCGCCATAAGGAAATTAATGTTCGTAGAAATATCAGGCGAGCATTTCTTAATTGTCATTTTACCATCACTTAAGAGTGATTTATTTATTTTAATATTGAAAAATAAACTTAAAAAATGGTACATTGGTGCTCAATTTTAATTTTGGGATAAATATTTAAAAATCGTTGCCTAAATATCCACCTTAACTGTTACGCTTATATGAATACCTTATGGGCCTACGTGTCTACATAAAAATAGTATTTTGGTGTATTGTTAAGTGTTGAAAGCATTGATGGCAATCTTTTCGCAGGTATTCCTGCATAAATGCAGACACAGAGAAACACACACACACACGCACACACACATGTATATTTATATACATATACATGTAAATCAGAATATGCAATTAAATGGTTTATATTTGATCTATACATAGATGACAGGTTTAGTCTCCTAATTGAATTGATGTATTCAAATACGTGTTGCCATATGATAATTTTCTTAAGTACACAATTTTAGCAAACAGATAAATCAGTGAAAAATTTTCACAGCAGATGATAAGTTGGTCTTTGAGGTAAACTCAGTCATACCAAATACGTTGTTCAGTGAGTTTGCTGGTGTATTTGGTTTCAGAGGTTCTCTTTGCGATTGATCTTTGGTCTACCTTGGATTTCTTTGGCTGTTCAGTGGACATTCCACCAGCTGTGGTTTGGGTCCCGTGGTTTGTTTGCATGTAGCTTGTTGTGTTTTGGTCATGTGTATTTTCTCCTGGGGTTAATATATAACTCGGAATCATTCCTAGGGTTTAAGGTCTGTTGGGTAGTTGCTGAATTGAAGTTTTCTTGGAATTCATTGTGTTTTTCTTGTTGTGTTCTCTTGTTGGTTCAACATACGCATAAGGGTAACTGTGTTGTTTGATGGTTATTTTATAGATATTTGTAGTACTTTAATGCTAAGGAATATGTTATAATTGCTATGATTGTGGTCACTGGCAGTTGCACTCTGGCTTAATTTTGCCTTGAAATAAATAATAGTAGTTAGGCCTACTTTATATAGGACACGGATGTTCCCTGACCAACAATCAGTATAAGTTTACTCTCTGTGTTGTGGTAATTACTCTCATTCAAAGAATATATAGTCTGGTACATATTTATATGCGATTAGTTTCACAAGCATTTTACATAGGATATTGGTGTTGACTTTCTTATAGTTAAGCAGCATACAAGTGATACTAGCATATTGACCGTAGTGTTTTCTGTGTTCAGCAGATTGAGTAGTGACAACAAAACAGATTGGACTCTGTGTGCTTTATGCCAGGAAAATGCTGAGGAAAAACTGGTATGCCCATCCAATAGTACAAGGCAGAATCTTGCCAAAAATTTTGCTTCTTTTCAGCAGCTAGGTTCTTTACCATTGAATTTAACACTTTCTCGTCTCGATGAAGGTGTAGGCATTGAGGGAACTTTGTGTGCCAAACAGGCTGTATGGCACAAGTCCTGTTTTAATAAATTCAATAACCTTAAGTTGCAAAGAGCACAAAAAAGGAAATCTGAGGAAAGTGACTCTTCTTGTGAATCAGTTCCAGTAAAAACACGTTCAAACATAGGCAGGCCAACAGCTACAACATCGAAAAATGTCATGCATTGCTTCTTTTGTGATGACACTGTAAGAGAGCTGCATCGAGCATCCACATTTGATGTTGACAAAAATGTACGTTGGTGTGCTACACAGTTGCAAGACACACAATTGCTAGCAAAATTGGCTGCAGGTGACATGCATGCACTAGATGCATACTATCATAGAAATTGTCTTGTTGCTCTGTGTAACAGAGCTAGAAATGTGGAAAAAGAGGGTGCAGATGATAGTTAAAAAGCAAAACTTGAGGCTATTGCTCTGGCACAACTTGTTTACCACATTGAAGAAGTAAGAACAGATGGCAGTGCAGCCCCAGCTGTATTCAAACTTTCTCACCTGGTAAACTGTAAACAACAAGGCTACAAGAGGTTGGAGCATATGTTCCAAAGCGAGTAAATTCTACCAGATTAAAAGAGAGAATTCTCGAAAATGTTTCTGGTCTGCAAGCATATAATGAAGGAAGGGATGTGATGCTAGCTTTTTCTGAGGATATTGGAGCAGCTCTCCAGTTTGCCAGAGATAACAGCCATGATGCTGATGCCATCCATTTGGTGAGAGCTGCTGAAATTATCAGAAAAAAAATACTTTTGAAGCAGGGATCATTCAATGGATCATTTCAGTCAGATTTCAGAAACCACGCTGTCCCTCAGACCTTGGTTTCCTTTGTACATATGATTCTTGAAGGATCGGAGATTGAAAATGATGCTTTACAACATGACTGCAGTGCAAAAGCAGCTTTTTCCATTTCAGAACTGTTGGTTTTCAATTCTGTCACACGTGCACGGGCAACAGCAACAGCAACAACATGACATAGTACTGACAGGGAAACTCCTCTGCCAATATATCTTGGGCTTGTCATGCATGCTGAGACACGGAAACGGAGACTTGTAGATAAACTTTACAGGCTTGGGCTATCCATATCATAGAGTCCTTCAAATTTCTGCTTATATGGACAACAGTGTATGTACTCTGTATGAGAGAGAGGGGTTGGTGTGTCCACCAAAGCTTAAAAAGGGCGTATTTATGACTGGGAGTGTCGACAATATAGATCATAATCCAAGTGCCCGCACTTGCAAAGACTCATTTCATGGAACAGCAATTTATGTTACTCAGCATCCAAGTGAAAACTGTCTTGGCACTAGCAGAGGTTTGATGGTGATTGATCCAGACATTCCTAAGCAGAAGTCCATTTCACAGCTCCCACAATCATACACAGAAATCCATCCTGTTGAAATCCATACCAGTGACCAGTATGCACCACATGTACATGGGCCAACAACGCCTCCATCAAACTTGATTGTGGACAGTATAAAATCTGAGTATGAATGGCTGCAAAAAGTTGAAGAGCAGCTTAAGAAGGAAACACTGGAACACAAGGACTATATTTCCTGGTCTGCTTACCATGCATCCATACAGAGAACAGATCCTCGACCTGTAGCAGTAACTGCCTTGCTCCCTCTATTCCCTGATGTTGCCCATACCCCAGCAATGATATTCCACTCCATGAGGGTTGTGAGAGAAGTAGTGCAACATATTAATCCATATCAAACTCCTGTCTTGTCTATGGATCAACCCCTATTTGCACTTGGAAAGCAAATTCAGTGGAAAAAGCCAGATGTCTTTGGGGAGGACAAATATGCTTTGATGCTTGGGGGTCTGCACATAGAGATGGCAGTTCTCAGGGTGCTTGGCCAGTGGCTTGAGAACAGTGGATGGGTCAATGCTTTAGTCCAAGCAGATGTTACAACTTCAGGGAAAGCTGATGCCCTCCTCAAAGTATCTCATGTGACCCATTCACGTTATGCCCATCAGGTCAGTGCTTGTGCACTGTATGTCTTCCAGAAAAATGCTTACAAGATACATGTGGACAGCAAAAGTGACCCCCTTGACTTTACAACTTGGACCAATGAACAATCTCAATTAGACAGTGTCATTACCATATCCAAACCGTAGTCCTAACGAAACAAAAGAATCATCCCCAGTTCAAATTCTGGTCTATGGCTTTAGAACTGGAACTTACTGTTATGGAATTTATCAGGTCATTAAGAGAGGGCAATTTTCCACTGTATATCAAGTTCTTGGTCAATTAGTACCCTGGATGTTTGCATTAGACCACAGTCACTATGCCAGATGGCTACCTGTCCATATCCGAAACATGGTTACTTTGAAGGATAAACACTCAACAGTATTTGCCGAGTTCCAGGCTGGAAAATTCGTAGTTCAAAAAAACTCAGCATGTCTTTTCCTTGATTGCATTGGACCAAAACCATGAACAGGAAAATGCAATTATCAAGGATGAAGGGGGAGCTGTTGGCCTGACAGAAAGCCCAGCAGCCCTCCCACACTGGATGGTAGCTGGACCTGAGGTTGCTAGAGCAGTGACAGATTTTGAAGCTGGTCTCAGCTGTGGTATGTCTGGAAATGCACGCCACCATGAGCAAGTTTTGCATGTTCAAAATGCTTTTGCCAAAGATGTTAAAGCCCTGGTATCTGTAATGGAAGAAACGGGCAATCCTTTCACTGAAGATAGTGCTGAGCTTCTTATTCTTGATACCAAGGAAATTATGCCCGAGTCTGTAGTTACAACTGTCAAAACGGTTCAAGAAGTTGGTCAGTCACAGTACAAAAAGTTCACATCAGATAGACTGGAAAACTGTTCATGTCCAATTACTGATACAATTCCTAAGAACAAGCTTCCTCTATTTGGAAACACTAAGGCAACTTGTGGCAAAGTGAAAACACAAGTAGCATCCTTAAAAATGACTGCAACCTCTTTGCAAGGTTATATATTGGATGTCAGGCCAGAGATGGGAATCTTGAAGGGTTCTTCAAACATGAAAGTCAAAATTGTCCACCTGCTTTGTCTTCAATGGGAAAACTAAGAGTTGCCAAAAAATCCGAGATTTTGAGTTGTCTTGAAATGGGCACGTGTACAAATGCTCCAGAAGTAGATATGAAAATATTGGATTGTGCTGCAATAGTGAATATGCTTCAACCTGGAATATGCCAGACATTTCAAGATTATGCAATGCAAGTTTTCCTGCCATATGTAGATAACCAGGCCAAAACTGTTAGGAGATTTGATATTGTTTGGGACAGATACATTCCCAATAGCCTAAAGCAGCACACAAGGGAAACCCAAGGTCAAGGTATTCGGCGCCTTGTCTGTGCAAGTGCCATAATTCCAGGAAACTGGAAAAGCTTTCTGCGATCAGATGACAACAAATCCGAGTTATTCCAATTTTTAGCAGAATATACTTCCCATCATCAAGGTGTGATGGTGATCAGTACCTTTAAGGATGATGTTCTTAGCTCCGAACCCATCGACAAGAAAAATATTGCTCCCTGTAACCACGAAGAAGCCGATACTCGGCTTATTCTCCATGCTGCATATGGAAGTCAACAAGGGCACTCAAAAGTTATGATACGAACAGTGGACTCTGATGTCTTGGTGCTGGCAATTGCTTTTTTCATAAAGCTTGAACTGTTTGAGTTGTGGGTGGCCTTTGGGGTTGGAAAACATTTGAGATACATTCCAGTCCGCACAATTGCTACTGCACTTGGTTCAGATAAGTGTGAAGCCTTACCTTTCTTCCACTCTGTCACAGGCTGTGATACCATATCAGCATTTTGTGGAAGGGGCAAACAAAGTGCATATGAGACATGGCAAGCGTTTCCAGTTGTGACACCAGCATTTCAGGCACTGTCATCTGGACCAACCGCCATGCATGATGAAACTTTTCAGTTGATAGAAAGATACATTGTGTTGATGTACAGCAGAAAAAGCCCTTTGATAAAGGTCAATGAAGCACGCCAAGCTCTTTTTGCCCAGGGAACAAGAACAATTGACAACATTCCTCCTACCCAGGCAGCTCTTCTGGAACATGTCAAAAGAGCTATCTACCAGGCTGGCTACATATGGAGACAGTCACTCATGCCTCTTCAGGAACTTCCAAGCCCAGGTGCCTGGGGTTGGGAGAACTCTTCTGATGATTGGAATCCTTTGTGGAGCATGCTACCAGAGGCATCTACGGCATGCCATGAACTTATACATTGTGGTTGCAAGAAAGCATGTTGAGGACCATGTAAATGTCACAGAGCTTCCCTGCCATGCACAGGTCTTTCTTTTTGTGGGGGGAATTGCCACAGGGATTAAATCAGATGCTACATAACTTTTTTCCACAATAGTTGGCATTTTGTTAGTGTATACAATTACATCTCCATGGCAAACAGGACATTGAATTTAAAAGACGTTACAAAATTATTTCAATTTTAGAAATTCATTGGTTTGTTGAAGTGCTTTTCACTTGGGCATTTTTTTTGTAAGCGGAGTTTTGGTGTTCCTGGCTGATGATTTTTCTTACTAGTGGATGATTACCTAGCTGCTGAAAAAAGCTAATTCCAGCTGTAGCAGCCATATTGAATTCCAAATATTGAAGCTGATGGACGTGGCCCAGCTGGTCTTAAATTTACCTGAATGGCCATATCTAATGGTACAAATTAGCCAAATTTGAAGTTTTTATCACAAATACATCAATACCGTACTTTAGGAGTATCCCCAAGGAAAAACTAGTTCTGCTTATGGTGGCTATTTTGAATTCCAAATATTAAAACTTGTGGGTGCAACCCAGCTATGGTCTTGGTTTTGCTTTAATCCATATGTCAAAAAGTACAAACTGACCCAGTTTGATGCTTTTATCACGAGTTGATCAATATCATATACATCCCTTAATATAAACTAGTTCCAGGTATGGCAGCCATTTTGAATTCTAAATTTTCCAACTTTTGAGTGTGACGCAGCCAGGATGTTGATTTTATTTCAATTTCCAAATCAAAAAGGACAAACTGGTCAGTTTTGATGTTTTTATCACAGGTTGAACAATATCTTACCCTGTCCCTTAAGAAAAAATAATTCCGGTAATGGCAGCCATTTTGAATTCAAAATATAAGAGCTTGTGGGTGCGACCCACCTTGGCTCTTGGTTTCATATTAATTCCCATGTAAATAAGGACAAACTGGCCAAATTTGATGTTTTTATTCACAAGTTATCACAAGTTGAACAATATCTTACCATATCACTTAGGAAAAAATATGTCTGATTATGGCGGCCATATTGAATTCAAAATATAGGACTTTGTGGGCAAGACCCAGCTGGGGTCTCGGTTTTATATTAATTCCCATGTCCAAAAGTGCAAACTGACCAAATTTGATGCTTTTATCACAATTTGAACAATGCTTTACCTTATCCACTGGACTGAAAATGATTTCTGCAGAAAAGCAAATCCGCCTTTACAAATGGTGACAATTTTGCCCTAGGCTATTCATACTGGATGTCTTTAGCTGAGACGGAAAAGTGAGCATGCAAGCCTTCCCTTGATAGCAGACTTATTTTTGTTCTTTGTTTATTAACCTCACAGTAACTAAAAACATTCTCGATGTTACAATGATGCATACAAACTGAGATTATTTTAGTGGAAGACTAAATGAGAATAATTTGGGACAATTCCGCTAAAAATTGCATCGCCATCAGTCTAAGATTCTAAGGTTTGGGGTCCCGAGAAATGTCCAGATGCACTGTCAAAGCAGCCAACGCAATTAAATAAAAACAAATTGAAACAATCAGTAAGGGAATTAAACAGACAATTTACTGAAAAATGACCATTTGAAGAAACTTTAAGATATTTAACAAAGTAAAAGTCCCACCAGGTGTGTTGGGGAATTTGGCTAGTGGTTTTGGAGAAGTACAATATCTATTTTTTCTCCACATTGGCATAGAAAGATGGATGTTGATGCTTTGGTAACTCTGGAATCTCTTTGCTATCATTGTTGCTTTTGGAATTGATGAATATGGGTCATGTTGTTCTGTAGTGTTTAATAAATACTTCATTGGGTATGTTGTGCTGTGGGCTGTGTCCTCCAACTCATCGTTATAATGGAGGTAGAGTATGTTTATAATGTTCCAGATTCATAAATATCACAAAAACGATGTAGGCCTACTTTCTTCTTTTGCTCTAAACTCAGCTGACTGACAAGTCAGAAAAACTAAAAAGTGACAGACCTCCAGGTCTCTTTCCATTTTTGGCAAAGTAATAAACTTCGGGTGTTGAGTGGTTAGGCCTATATATTTTGGAAACACTATAGTATGAAGTTAATGAAGAATGTTTCAAAGGTTAAGGGGATTAATATAAATCACCAGTTGTCTTTCATGAGTGACTGCCTGTTTCTATCATTGTTGGTTTTGGAATTTATGAATATGGGTCACTTTGCTCTGTAGCATCAAATATGGATGAAAGAGAACTGATGATTACGCTTGCTAAGATCTCACCTGAACTGATAAGTCAAATGAACTCAAAATCTTCTCCTGAATCACATGGATAATTGTTTCGTCATTGCAAAGCGAGGCTTTTGAGTACTGCTTTACTAGTTGGGGTCTATTATGGGTTTGACATCATTCGTCAAGGTAGGTTGAAGAGGGGCTGTTCACTTAGCTCTCCTAACCTGCTCATTCTTGATAATGATGCGAATTTGGTGGGTAGAAAGACAGTTTCTCCATTTGCCATGCTTCAGTGATTTATACGAATAGTCAGACGTAACTGAGCAAAATCCTTCACACACACACACACACACACACACACACACACACACACACACACACACACACACACACACACACACACACACATACACACACACAAACACACAAACACACACATATATATATATATATATATGTATATATATATATATATATACATATATATATATATACATATATATATCTATATATATACATATATATATATATATATATATATATATATATATATATATATATATATATATACATATATATATATATATACATGTGCATGTGTGTAGAATATAGATGAGTCTCGTGATCATGAGCGTGTAGATCTGCTCTTGCTCTTGCTCCTCAAAAAGTTGCCAGTTATTGCGAATTTTGTGGATTTTGTAGCCAACCGATACAGTGAATGCACTTATTTTAGACTACCCTGCTGAACGACATTTTGTTCGTAAGTTGATTTTGTGTGATTCGTGAATCTTGAAGCAATTTCTGGGATTGTCCTCTTTACGAAACCGCCATGCCACAACCTAAAAGAACTACGAGCTTGACAGGGGCTGTCAAAGAACTGTCTGAGGAAGATTTAGTTACAAAGGGGAACTTGCGTCAAGTTATCACTGAAATTTTCGATGAGTTGCTTTCGTCTAAAAAATCAAAGAAATGATTGACCAAAAGTTTGCAGAACATTTGACCCAGGTTGATACAAAAAATTGACAATACGATTCAACCTCTCGAAGGTCAAGTACATAGAGTTAAACTTAAATGTGCCGAAAATGAAAACAAAAGCAAAGACTGCACAACTGACATGGCTACATTGCATAATAATATTGCATGATTGACAAAGGAGCTTCGTGAGACTCGCTCAGATTTGAATAATGTTGAGTAGCATGGCCGGAGGTGGGCCGTTAGAATTCATGGCTTGAATGTGTCCCCAAAACCATGCGAAGAAAATGGAAAGCAGATCGCTAGTAATTTTTTTTCAAAGAACATTTGAAGCTTAGTTTTCCTCTGCAAGAAATTGACTGTGCCCATAAAGGGGGGAAAAAAGTAGACGGCAAACAGCCCCTCTTGCTGAGATATTTCTGAAGGGACTTTGTGGATAACATTACACTTGTTCCTAAACAGCTGCCGCAATCGGGTTTCGTTGTTTATGAAGACGCCACAACGGCAAATAAAAGATTGTTAAATCACCTGAAAAACCACCGCGAAATTGAAAACTCCTGGCTCGTATTTGCCAAGGTGTGGGCCAAATCCAAAGCCAGCAGAAAGGTGCAAGCAAACATTATGGACGACATCGATAAACTTATACGGAATTAAACATGGATATTTGGCTCTTCCATAGAGCTCCTGCCCCCTGTTGACTTTTTGACATTTGTCCCTCCTATCAGTCTTTTGTGAAAATTATAATTATTTGCACTTCATGTTCATATTGAAAATTTCTTATTGATTGCTCAAATGTTACTACTTTATCTTGAATGATCACCTGTGTTTACATTCCTGCTTTGACTTTAATATTAATCCAGACTAATATTCCTGCTATGACTTCAATATTGATCCAGGTTAATTTACTTTTGAGACCGACTGTGATTCCTATTGTTGGGGTCAATTCATGCTGCAATGTCAATCTGTGAAATAAATTCAATGGTTTGGTTAACAGCATTGATGTGAAGGTAATTTATGAGGATGTAGTTATTGTTTCCTTCGTAAATGTGTTCTAAAATAGCGTATGACATATTAAATGCTTGTAATACCAATTGGGGGTATTTATGCAATCTATATATAGTTATTTCTCCCGCTATATCATTGAGATACACATGGCTCAGTTGTTTCTATTAATAGTGTTTATAGCTGTCTTGAGTACCAATCGTGAAATGGTGTATTTTGATTTATCTATCTCTATTCTTTGTGTAGAGGTAAAATTGGAGTAAATATCAAATGAAACTAACTACCATGACAGTCGGAATATCGGGGCTAAATTGTGATGAATATTAAATCAAACTCATTTATTAACGCTGGTCGGAATTACAATCCATGATACAAGTTCCGACGCTGGAGCACTGGAGCTCCGTTTTCCCATTTGATTTTAAGTAAACAGAATGTATAGACTTATGGTTTTGACTGCTTCTGGAGTAAAAATCACATTAGGGATCTAGCTATATTATATACCTTTACCTACTATATATGAAAAGTGTCATATTTCTGTATATGATATTGGCGGGTTTTGTTTTTTTTTTTTTTTTTTTTTTTTTTGTTTCTTTGTTTGTTTGTTTGTTTTTTAATCATATCAGGTTGCCGAATGGTACTTCCAGTGACCTATGCTGGAGCTAACATTTTGATTTTGGCTTATCTTATTTTATTATATAGTGGGCCTATTTGCATGAGTCTCTTATGATACATGCAATGTATGATACCTGGATTTGACCCCATGCTTCTAATTTCACATATTGAGGTATTGTATGCAGTGTGTAACCTTTATATTCTATTTTGCCACTTGAAACATAAAGTAATGAAGACAGATATTGCAGTTTCAGCGGTTTGATTTGTATAGATTAACGAGGTCTACTGTGCACTTACCAGGTGATTATTTGGTAACTTAAACCAGTGTGAATCTGCTGTTTTAACCTGCTAGATGTTTAAACCGTTATGATGTGGAACATCTGTTTTTCAGTTTTGTTCTTTTGTCGCGGGCAACATTCTGCATGTTGGTTGCGACAAATGAATTCTTTGGGCAAGGGCTGAATCGTAGTGAATATCAAATTATACTACTCACTACCATGGCAGTCGGAAGGACAATCCGTGATATAAGTTTAATTTAATTCCACGCCTAACATCATTGAGATCAAGTTGGCTACGATGATTGGATCATGTTTTATATATAATAATATGACGCATGATGTGTAAATTGTAAGCTACAAGTGTATTTTTTTACCTCACAATATTTGTAGTACAACTGGAATAATACATTTCATTTAAATTTTGTTTAACAATAACTTTAAAAAGTTGCTTACATATTATGCGCTGGTAATGATAGTAATTTCCCCGATTACATCAATGATATATGATGATGGGAGTCATTATAAGACAACATTAAGTAGGTGGGGTCGGAGTTGGCAGCTTTTCGGGTGTTTTAGCTGAATTTAGAACTTAGTGTACACCAGTGCTGGTGGACTGGGGCTCTGTTTTTCCTGTTGATTTCCTGTGAACAAAATCTGGGACAGGGAATTACTGAGTCAGTATTTCCTTGTCTCAGACAAAATGCATACTATTAGATTTATTGCTTCTGGCAGCTGTTACACTAAAAATTATATTGGGGATTCAGCTAAATACCTTAATCTACTATATATGAAAAGTTTCATATTGCTATATAGTGATAAAAGCGTTTTTTTTTTTTTTTTAAGATTGCAGAGTCGTGATCTGTTATTGGTTCATGAAATGGAATGTTAGTTTTTTTGGTCATCGTGTATAGTAGCTGTGAAAGTTCTGATGCTTTCTCAGATACAACTGTTTCAGGGTTTTCAGGTGAATTTTGTTTGTACAGACGTTTCTTTCTATTTCAGGTGTTTTATTGGATAATATTTATTACTATTGTCGTTTTGTATCTGTCTGTAATTTTGGTATGACAGTTTCATTACAAACGGTTGTCTTCTCGGACCATGGCTACTTCTAGTACGATTTTAGATGGTCTTGGTGGATTTGACGCTAATTCTTTAACTTTATTGCTAAATGTACATACAGATCATAATGGAAACGACCCAGATTTATTGGAACCCCAGCATATCAAACAGTCTCCATATTTTGATAATGCTCAACTCATAAAACATAAAAAAAATGCAAAATCACTTTACAATTATCAGTCTTAATTGTGAATCACTTAATGCTAAATTCGACGAATTACAATTTTCATTCCATAATTTAGAAGTACAGAGCTATTTGTTTGCAAGAAATATGGCTCAGTAACGACTCCGATCTGTGTGTTTACAATTGGAAAATTATGTTTAAATTTCGCAAGGCAAGGTATGCTCAACCCGTGGAGGCTTAGCTATTTATCTCAGGGATTCTTATAGTTATAGATTAATTGATGTATATTCCCAGTCATATATATATATGAAGGTCAAGTTATAAATTAATAGTATTGATAAAAATTTCGTTATTGGAAACATATATAGACCTCCGCGGGACTTAAATGAAAATTATAATACTTTTATTGATGAGTTAATTGTGGTTTTAGAAAATATGTTACAGCTAAAAAGTGAAGTAATTATAGCTAGGTATTTTAATATTGATCTCTTAAAGATTCACGACAGACCTGTGTTTGGCCAGTTCTTTGATTCAATTACATCTTTAAGTTTTTTTCCTCAAATTACATTCCCGACGAGGCTTTTTGCTCCACGAAGAACTATTATTGATAACTTTTTAATAAAATTAATTGACACAAACATAATATCCTGTAATTCAGGTATCCTAACATCTAGGATTTCCGACCACTTTCCGTATTTTTTCTGTGTTAATGTTGCTTATACGAAAAATGATATTCCACCTAAATACATCCAGATTTATAATCCAAAACCTGACGCTGTGAATAAATTGAAAAAAAAAAAAAAAAAATAAATGGTGCTCGCATTTGTGACCACTTAAATATGGATTCGCATGGTGATCCAAATGTATTTGATTCTTTTCTGCAAACTGTTATCACTGGAGCACTTGATAATCATTTTCAAATTAAAACGGTTCAATATAAAACGCATAAACACAAAAAGAATCCGTGGGTCACTCAGGGAATCATTCGGTCTATTTCAAGAAGGGTTTACCTCTATAAATATTTGAAAGAACTTCCTCAAGATAGTGAGGAATATGAAGTTAGTTCTAATAATTTTAAAACTATTAATAATTTTTTAAAAAATAATATACGGGTAGCTAAGAAAGATTTAAGTCGCGTTTTGAAACATATAAAAATGATGTTAAGATCACTTGGATAACTATTAATGGTATTCTGAATTGACATAAAAAGATAAACATTTTCCAGAGTATTTTAAGACAAATGGTGAGACTGTTAGTGATAAAACCGTTATCACTAAAAGCCTTGATTAATTCTTTATCAACATTGGTCGTAATTTATCCTCCCGGATAGATACTCCTGCTGACTATTCTTTTAGGAGCTATCTTACGAGCCCAATTCCTCATTCTTTTACTTTTAATCTTGTTACTGAGAAAAATTATCCTCGATATTATAAATTCATTTACAGGTAAACAAAGCTGTGGTCATGACAGATTATCAACAAATTTATTAAAGCTGATTAAACTGGAACTCTTGGTTCCGATACCTTTAGTTGTAAATCAGTCACTAACGAATGGATTATTCCCTGACTTCTTGAAGATGGTAAAAGTGGTGCCAATTTTTAAGGACCACCCCTCACTTATGGAAAATTACAGGCCTACATCTGTATTGCCCGCAATTGCTAAATGTTTGGAAAAAGTAATGTACGATCAAATCTCTGAGTACTTTGAATTATACAATTTATTTTATGATGGTCAGTATGATTTCGTGAAAACCACTCTACTAAACTTGCAGCTTTGGAATTAAATTGATCGTATATTATTAGATATGGATAAGGGAAATCCCTATCAGTATATTTTTAGATCTTTCCAAAGCTTTCGACACCTTGGATCATGATATTCTACTTTATAAATCGAGATATTATGGTGCCAATGGTATCGCGTTAGATCTTTTTACAAGTCATCTAACAAATAGAAAACAATATGTGGTTAATGAAAAGATAAACTTCAACTCTTCAGTAATCTCTACCGGCATTCTCCAAGCGTAAATTTTAGGTCCTCTTCTTTTCCTTACGTATCTTAATGATTTTAATTTAGCTTCTGCTTTCTTCAAATTCATTATACATGCCGATGATACAACTTTATTCACTTCCATTCGTCCTGTAGATCTTACTGGTTTAAACTGTCAAGCCTCTTTACTTATTAGTGCTGAATTATCGAGGATTAGCTCTTGGCTGAAAGTAAACAAACTGTCCCTCAATATTAACAAAACAGAGTTCGAGGTTTTTTTATCAACCTCAACGGGATGTTATGGCCCCCACACTTGAGACTGATAATGCAAATATTGAATGTGTGGGCCAATTTGATTTTCTTGGTCTGTTGCTTGACAAGCATTTGACATGGAATAGTCATATACAAAAAGTTGCAACAAAAATTTCACAGACAACTAGCATAATGAATAAATTAAAGACTTTTCTTCCTTCTTAGATTTTACGAACTATTTATGTTCTTTAATTCTTCCCATATTCAACTACTGTCTTCTCCCATGGGGTCGTAAATCGGAATGACTTGTAAAGCTTCAGAAAAAGGCCATTCGCATAATTAACCGTAGTAATTATAATGCCCACACGGGTCCCATCTTCAATTCTAGAAACTCACTTAAGTTAGAAGATATTTACAAATTACATGCTTTAAAATTGTATTATAAACTCTTAAATAATCGACTCCCTGTGTGCTTTTCTACATTTTTTATTATGTCAACAAACCAAGTCCATGAGCATGACACGAGAATGCAACAGTTATTAGTAATGCATACTCAACATGTATTTGCCAAAAAATGTTTACGCCATAAGTTATCTGTATTGTTAATGAAACCCCTCAAGCTGATATTGAAAAAGTTCATACTCATAGTTACTTTGGTTTTTCATATCATATAAAGAAAGCAATTATTCTGAACTACTCAGATACATGTACAATCCCAAACTGTTATATCTGTAGTACAAATTGATTCGTTAGAGTTGGATTTTTTTTCCTTTGGAAAAGCACGTATTCTGTAAATTTTACCAAAATAATGGCACTCTTGATCACGATTTATTTTGATACCATATGTTTGTAGGATGGCACACATAATAGCGGTCTGTCTCCCTGACCAAGATATAATTTTACCTTTTTTCTTTCATTAGTTACATTGAATTTACCTGAGTGTTGTAATCAACAAGTATGTGGTTTTCATCAGTATGTTTTATCTGGTCGAATAAAATTCTTCTTGAATCCTGAATCCTGTAGATATACATTCACACAAACAGGCACATACATATACTGTATCTGTGTCTTTTTTGTCCAGATTCACTTCCTAGCAGTCATTAACTATTTCTGCAGTCCGGAGTCTTTACTCTCTATAAGCTAACCTGTCACTGTCTTACATGTATACATATAGAAGTGCTATTGCCCACATTGCACACCTTTCTGTAGAACTTTGACATAGGCTGAATTAGCCCAAGCAAATTAAAGGGTCTTCAGTGGGTAACTGCTCAGAACATGTTTCAGAGGCTATATAAGCCCCCTCTAGCATATCTGCTTGTCATTCAAGGGATTCCCCGGTGATTCCCTTGAGGTGCATGACGTCATAAAGAGTGCAGCATCCAGCGCCAGTTCATCTGCAGGTATCCTTTAATTATATGCAAGTGCCAAGGCCATTAATCTTATTCAGGAGTGGGCAGGGTGGGATTATGTAGATGGGAGGGACAGTGAAGAAATTATGAACATGACCTTTTGACTTGGCCCAGTAATGAAACAATGCATTAAAACCTAAACTGTTTCTCTGCACTCAGTCAATTTACACAGAACGGGGGGGGGGGGGGGGGGGTAGGAAAGGAGCATGGTTGCAGACAGATACTTGATAAATATTGTTGTCTGTTTCAGAGATTGTGATAGCAGCCAATACTGAAGGCCTACATTGCATTTTGCATTGAAATAAATAACTCTATAAGTGCCTGTACACTGTATGCATGCATATCATCCACATTTGCAAACTGCGTATCAGTATAAGGCATTCTATTTATAATTGTGAATCCAATCACACTTTCTTTCCATGGCAACATATTCAAATGGAAAAACTTTTTTTTCAAAAAGATACAGCAGTGTTATTATATTTCTGTCACTCGGTCCAGAACTGGATATGAAATTTCAGTATCGCTAGTGATGTAATTAAATGTCATTTAAAAATGTAAAATGGCATATTAAAGATAAAGATCAGATATAGCTTAAAGTGTCTTATGAAGAGAACTTGTAATGGTTTCCAAAATCCTATTCATTTATTTATTTATTTATTTATTTATTTATTTATTTATTTATTCATTCATTCATTTATTTATTTATTCATTTATTTATTTATTTATTTATATATTTATTTTTATTTTTTTTAAATGTCTGAGATTTAATTTTATGGGCAATCAAAACAATGAATCAAACATTTATCAAATATTGGCCACAAATCTATATCCAAAACCATTTTGTTTTGTTTTGTTTTGTTTTTATTTTTTTTTTTTTTTTTTTTGTTTTGTCTCTTTGTTTCAGTTTTTTTTTTTTATTGTTTTTGTTTTTTTTTGTTTTCTTTGTTTTTTCGAATAAAAAAGTTTAATTAAAGAATCAATAAAATGATGTAACACATGCTTTGGTTTTGGTTTAATCCCAAGATGTCGTTGAGAAAAAAATAGATTAGATTATCAGAAAATAGACGTCTGGGGTATATTAGGATTCATATTATGTTCTATATGTGTAAAGTGCAGTTAAAGTGTACTACGCCCTTGAAAAAGTAGATATGATATTTTTGGAAACTAAATGAGAAATGGTATACAGTTGGTCAATTGGCCATTAAACATACATTGTATTATGTTATTGATACTCAAGCATGTTTGGGACAACAAAGACAGCCACTACATGCACCGCCACAAAAACAGGTATAAGAAGGGATATGTACATGCATACACATATGAATACAGAACCACATGTACACACATCCACCCATACATACATGCATGCATTCATACGTACATACATACATACATACATACATACATACACACATACATACACACAGATATACATATATACAAACATACATGCATTACATACATACATACACACACATACATACATACATACATACATACATACATACATACATACATACATACTTCTTTTAAAGACATTTCACAACCTTATTTATTTTATTGCTCTCCGTGAAACAGTTGAAATTATTTATATACATTTGATCGAAGTAGTTTTGATTGTAGGGTTACAACACAGCAAATTTTTTTTTTTTTTTTTTTTCTTTTTAATTGCCGCTATATATAAATATCAAACCAATATAATCTACATGGATCTTTTCCCTAAAACTAACACAAACTACTAAAGTTCCTAAAAACATAAACCAATATTTATCTATGAGATAACAGCGGCTGATCGGGAAAAAAGTATATCCAGTAGGCCCAATTGGTGCACATAAAATATTCGAGTTATATATGTATATATATATGTATATATATATATATATATATATATATATATATATATATATATGTATGTATATGTGTGTGTGTGTGTTTGTGTGTGTATATGTGTGTATGTATTATCTGACACAGGAAACCTGAATACACTATGCTACATTGTCCTACAACAGGTAAGGCCTTACGAAGAAAAAGGATTGTGCGTGGATCGTCTGCTCAACAGCAAAACGAGGCAGGGCCTTAACAGCAGGAAGGAAAAATGATCACATAATGTTGTTCTTACATCAAATAAACCTATCATCTCCCTCTGTATTCTAAAGGATATTGTCTATCTGAGCATAAAGGATTTAGGTGGTCTTGCTTGTCTGAGAATTATTATTTCCATTGTACTTACCAAGTAATCATATTGGCATCCAACAGCAAAGATCTGTCAGAATAATTATGACCATTTGACGAAAGAAATGAACATTTTTTGACGTCCATCTCTTTGCAGAGAGACTAGACCTTTTGATAGATGAGTACATGGAAGCATAAGCTATCAGCAGCATTACAGTAGCAACTGTTGGTATTGTAGATAAAGATAAAAAGGAATATAGCCATCCTGTGTATTACTCTGAAGTGATATGAAGTAGCAGACACACCGTGGAACGTCTATGGCAAGCCAACGGGGCCATAACGCATTGGTCTTACACGTTGCTGAGCCTCCACTACACGTAGTCGAGCCAACCAATCAGATTTCAGTCTCCACTAGGCGTTGTCGGAAATATGTTCTCCACTACGCGTAGTCGAGCTTCGGCTAGGCCTAGTGGAGCAACTTATGGCACCTTTTGGCTGAAGGAAAGCAGACCAATCATTTACGTCCTTACAATCATTACTGATATTAAAACAGCCAATCAAATTAGAGTCTCTACAACGCATAGAGGAAACATGAAATTCTCTACAATGCGTAGTCAAGACTTGAAATTTTCCAGAACGCGTCGTCGAGGCAGCCAATCAAATTACGGTCTCTACTAGTACAGTAAAACTTGATCCATATTCATTAATTCCAAACCCAACAATGATAGCAAAGATATTCCAGACTTGCCAAAGCATCAACATTTCTTTTCCAATACCAATGTGAAGAAACAAATTTCACTAGAGACAGGCAGTCACCCATAAAAGGCAACTGGTGGTTTTAAACCGGTCCTCTCAACCTCAGAAATATTCATCATTAACTGCAGACACTAGGTCTTACGACGCATAGCCGAATGGTTGTAACCCATATTTCAAAACGGAGGTTGAACGGGTATCAAATTTTACTTTTCAATACACCGGCACAGCGGCACGTTGTTCAGCGGAGAACCAGATTTAATTGGTTCCCTCGGCTACGCGTCATCAAGCCAGTAATTTCGCAACGGGTAGTGGAACAGGTCTAATACAGTTTACAAGAGCAACAGTGATTGGATAGTTTAGCTACACACTATGGACGGCATAGTTTCTCCACTAGGCGTCGCCGTGGCTCGGCGACGCGTTCTAGAAGAACATTTTCTTGGCAACGCGTAGTGCAGACTATAATCTTATTGGTTAGCTCAACTACGCGTTGCCGAGCCTCGAATATGTGTAGTGGAGACTGTGATCTTATTGGTTGGCTCGACTATGCGTTGCCGAGCCTCGACTCCGTGTACGACCTGTGCGTTATGGCCCTGTTGGCTTGCCATAAACGTCCGTAAAACTCCCTCTTAAAGTAAGGATAATATATTACAGGGAAAATTGCTACTAAGAAAGCCAGAAGCCATATTAGAATTACCATAACAACAGCCCCTGTCTTTTGCAATCTGACGTGACTAAAGGAAATACGAGGACATTAAAAATAGTCAAGGTAATTGCTAAAAGCATAAGCAGCTATCCGAGAGCTGAGGTTGATGCTGCTATCCCAGCCATGCTGCAAATTGGAGATGCACGCCATTTCGTCTTCAAGTTCTCAAATTAGTGACCTAAGAGAACATAAATTTGTCAAAATGTATAATGTCATTGCAAGACAAATCTAATCCCTCCAAAAAGAATAATTTGTTAAAAGCTGCAACCTCCACGGTATGAATTTTGTTCCATTTTAAATGCAATTTCTTTAAGGCTGACAATCCAAGAAACTGGTTACTTCGAATTGTTCCGAATGCATGGCGGACAAGCGGTAAACGAGGTAATAAAAATAGTCCATTAAAAGAACCATCTTCGATAGCTGCAAGAAATCAGTTGCCTCTAAGTGTTAAGCCGAGCTAGACCAAGAAAAGTATTATTCTTTACTTTTGTGAGAGCACTATTACTGAGATCAAGATACCGCAGGTTTCTTGTAAAGAGAAATATTCCAGGCAAGACTTTTGTTACATTATTAGAGGACAAGTTCAACTCAAACAGGTAACGATATTTCCATATCTGACCCAGCTCTGTAATAGTATTGTTCATAGATATGATTCTCCTGTTATCTTCACCCAAGCTCACAAGCAATAATGATACGTTGGGTGAAGATATATGATTGCAGTTGACATCGGCTGGGTAACAAGAACATTGTTTTGTGCATACGATACCACAGAGTTCTTCGTAATTTCCGTGATCATAGTGTAAAATTCCGTCTCACACCAACTTCAGAGATATGCAGCTCTCACGCCTTCTACATCTGTATATAACCTAACATTTATAATTATCTGCACGTCACAATGTATGCAAATGAAGAAGACTTTCAATGAAGGTGCCAAATGTGCTAGTTTTTTCTGTAAATGTAGCATAACTAGAGGACTGTGCAAGCAGTCCTTGGTCCGCTGCCATAAGCTTCTTTGTAAAATCAATATTGCAAGTGAATAGACCCATATTGAGCTTTAGCTGAGTGAACAGTGTATGGAATTGAGAAGTATGTCTTAGATTTGCTTAAAGGTAAGTTCATTAAATCAATATCTTTTTTTCTCGAGCATAAGATGGTGGACTTATCGGTAAGAACCTGAATTTAAAAAAAAGAAAAGTCAGGAATGCAAAGCAATGCCACGAATTGAAAACTTTGTTTGGCCCTTTCACAATTATCATATCTACCAAGTTCCCACTTAATCTCAGTACAGGTTCAATTGGATGAGCGGTCTAAGGGAAGATTTTTCTTAAATATTTGCCCCCCCCCCAAAAAAAAAAAATGACAACAACAAAAGGAAATTATTGAAAAATGCAATGGCACTGGACCTTGCCCGTTAGAAACAGGATGGTAGAGACCCAACCGAGGTAAATTGTCACTAAGTTTGAAGTTAATTTTGCTGGCAGTGCGGGATAAGTTTAAAAATGGAAATAAGCATGAGAATGCCCTTTGACCAACATACCAATCAATATGAAAGGTCCATTTACCGCTAAGTACCCGAGTTGAAAAAAAAATCTTTAAAAATGAGAAATCCACAGTAGTGCTATCTAATGAGCATCTTTGTTTTGCTCTTCCACAAAGAGCACATCGACCAACTTCACAATAATCTGACGCTTTTGGAAGAGAAGTCAAACAGCGCGAAAACTCACACACATAACAACAAGAAAATATAAAAATAAAAAACAAAATCACAAAAATAAACAAAGGAACAAAAACAACAAAAAGGCAAAAACACGAAAAACAAACAAAAAAAAAACAAGCAAACAAACAAGCAAACAAACAAAAGAAAAACAAAACAAAGCAAAAACAACCCCATTAACTTGAAAACAAAGGTTCAGCGCCAACTGATGAACAAAACTTGCAGTCGCTAGAAGTATACCTGTGTGATATCATGGCAATTCAGTTAGTGGGTTCGTAGACAATTGTGTACGATCTGCCAACCCCACCCGCATAAGAAAGAAATTAAGATAACAAAAGGGCGACAAAATTAACCAAACAAACCAAACCAAAAAAAATAAATAAATAAAACAGAAAATAAACAGAAAATAAAACAAAAAATAAAACAAAACAAAGCACCCACAATCATAAGAAAATCAAAGTAAATCAATGAAGCGCGACCATTCTTACCAACCTGGTTCAAAAGCAATGCCACCAAGTTTTAAGTAAATCTGGCTCACGGTTTAAGAGACGAAATAGCAAATATGAATTGTGAATGGATAAACGGCAGACAACGGACGAAGGACAAAGTGTGATGGCATTAGCTCTGCTGACTGACAAATCACCTAAGCTAAAAGACTACTAAACACACCATTCACAATACATGTATTTGTAGTCAGTGGACTTGAAATTTAGTTTAATCAAAATTACAAGCCTTTACATGAATGCCTGTGGGAAAAAACAAAAACAAAAAATAAAAAACAAACAAACAAACAATTATACAAATGATGATGATGATGATGATGGTGATGGTGATGATGATGATGATGATGATGATGATGATGATGATGATGATGATGATGATGATGATGATGATGATGATGATGATGACGATGATAATAATAATGATAATAATACAATAAAAAGCCAACGTTTTGGAATATAGAAGAACAAGCCTACATCTCTATATTCAATACCACCCATATTGACTTACCACATCCGAATTCGTCCTGTCAGGGCAATCCCATATGCCATCGCAGATTTTATTAACAGGTATACGGTAGCTTCCTGGGCACTTTATGTCTGGCGTTGAACAAACAAAACTAGCTGAAATATAATCAGATTGAAGCAAGCAGCAATATCAAGGTCGGTTTCCACATGTATGCAAATTGAGGTAGATACGTTGTCGCCACTTAATAAATAAAGTCGGCAGAGGTGTTTGTTACAGTGCTTCCTGTTATGTATTTTTGTGCATATCAAGGATGGATCATCAAAATGGTCAGCACAATATATAATGTATCGTGTATATACAGCGACACGAAGGAAGATCAACTACAAGTTTAGTGTATCACTTGTTAAATTCAGCAAATGGGTCATATGAGAAGCCAGAAGCTTTATTTGACTACATTCCATCTCATGACAAGAAATCAGACACAAAAGATAACTTTTTTTATTTGTTTAATGGCAGAGGACAACCATGTATTATTGTGTTTCCGACTTTTCAGAGTTATGGTTTAAGTAACATAATTATATGTCTTAACGTTACGCCAATGTTTTGTGTCTCTTGATTTGCGTGATGTCAACTTTAACTTTGGTTCCATCATAAGAAATCAGACACAAACAAATCACTCTTTAATGATAATAAATGAATAAATAAATTAACAAATAAAATAAAATAAAATAAATAAAGAAAGAAAAACAAAATAAATATCAACAAGCTATCATGAATAAATTATTTGAATTTAAATTGATAGTATGTCTATTACAGCGCCCTTTCAAGCATAATGTATCACTCCTGGCATTGTCATATGGTGAAATATGGCCGCATTTTAGGACGTTTTGGTGGCAAAGGATATTCAGTTTAAAACTTTCTCTAACAATGGATGCTTCTCAGTCACTTTAATAATGCTTAGAGCAACCACATTTGACCAACGGTTCCCTAATTTAGAGTTCCAAGTCCTCATTTAATAATATTCACACAACATAACTTGGAATAATGCCTATTGGGTGCAGTCGAAAGTGAACTCAGAATGCCTTAACAGTCACCTTTTGCCTTTATTATGGATGCCAATACCTACATATATAGCAAGGTTAGAAAAAGTTATGTATGTATGTATGTATGTATGTATGTATGTATGTATGTATGTATGTATGTATGTATGTATGTATGTATGTATGTATGTATGTGTGTATGGTGTTTGTATATATGCACACAAAGACAATGAATAGACGTAAAAATGAAGTGATATCTGTCATTGTTTATGTGGCCTGATTTTTTATATGATAACCAAAATGGCTGAACAACTTTGTAACGTTCTTACAGAAGCACAAATGTGAAGGTCAGACGGTTTCCGTCTCATTTGGCACATATAAATACTTAGCTGTAGCTACTAAATTAAATGTATATATCAACAGTTGATGCAGAACTTGAAAGGAAATATGAAAAGTAGATAGGGTGGGAATTGGATGCTTGCAAAATTGCCCATGGTGTCAACGATCAAGAATGAGTTTATCCTATAACTTTAAGGACAGGTGAGACACCAAAAGCATTTGCATGGGCGATTTTAATATTTTAACAGTTTGTAGAAGAGAAATGTCCTTTCCATAAAAAAAAAAAAAAAAAAAAAAAATGCATGTGGACATCAGAACGTTGCAGAAGCAGGTTTATCATTGCACAGGGTAGTCTCTGCCTCCTGGTTTAAGATAGTTGCACCCTTCTGATCCCAGAATTTAATAGCAGCGGTGGTCAACTGTCCAGGGGCAAAAAACATGGTAATACAACATGGATTTGACTGTGGTGTACTGTAACATGCAAGGTGACACCTCTTGGTCATCAGCACAAGGCATCTTGCATACACTCATCGGGAGCACTCTAACTGGACCCTGAAGCAGTGGAAATATATCAGTTGGTTTGATGTATCCCACTCCTCCCTCGATTTTTATCAATGCAATTGGCAGAAGGATGCACTATAAAGCATGACGGTTATGGAGGTGGCAGCATAATGATGTGGGCATCGATCACTACAGGAGGAAGAACTACCTTGATCACGGTAAGCGGTACCCTCATTGGCCAACGTGTTGTTGATAAGATTCTTCCTACATTGATACAGTGGACACAGCGACATCCATATTTCATCTTCCAGGAAGATGACACCAGACCCTTCAATACCAGAGTCAGCAAACAGTACCGGACTTACAATGCACCCCCAGCCATGCCTGGTCGTCTTGATCCACGCTGAAAGGAACAGTGGAGCAAAAGTTTCCCAGCAGAGATTGCCAAACAATTCAACTGTATACCAAGGTGAATACAGACCTTCTTAAATCAACACTTAAGCACACATGTGCATACACGTTTAAAGCAAATGTTCTTTTCATGACCCCAAAAGTTTCCCGAATGGAAGATTGAAGAGTAATGAGGATAAATTAGCTATAATTTGCGCAAACTCTCCAAAATGTACCTAATGTAAAGCAAGCAGGATCACTCACTTTTTCCTTCCACGGTATATTTATAGCTTCCCCTCGGTTACATCCTACAATGTCAAACGTTTGACATTTACCTGCTCATACTTCGAGGATCTGCGTACTCTACAAAATGCCATGCACAGACTAAGACATGTTTGTTTTTTTTCTACTTCACAAATGACGCGTTCACATTTACAGCATTAAATGATTAAGAAGGACAGTTCCTGTTGCTTTTAGTTTAGATATTGTAATATCGTAATATGTACATACATACATACATACATACATATATATATATATATATATATATATATATATATATATATAATTATTATTATTATTATTGTTATTATTATTATTATTATTATTATTATTATTATTATTATTACGACATGGCCCAGTTTATTGTAATTAATCCAGTACAAGCACTGTATAAGGTTTGTCCCAGATCGGGGAATGCACATATGTCAGTCTGCTAACATGAAATTGGGCATCGAGAATATATCCTCTTTTGTGACCATGGGACGGCCGGGTCTTGAACCAGCAACCTTTGGAACTAATCACCTGGCTGAAAATGGGAAATACAAACTGAACCAAATCCAATATACATATACATATATATGTATATATATATATATATATATATATATATATATATATATATATATATATATATATATATATATATATATATATATATATATATATATATATATATATACATATATATATACATACATATATATATATGTGTGTGTGTGTGTATGTGTGTGTGTATATATCGTACATTTTTGCAAAAGTCTTTATCTTTAAATGATCTTATTTGCTCACTCTGTGATGCACTATTTGACATACACGAACGAACCTTATGACAATGTGAATGGAAGTTACAACAATTATGCCACAGATTCATGAACAGCAATTGCACTCATCCTCGTCAAAACAGTACCAACTGGATGAATTTGTGCTTGTTCTCATTTGTTTGCTGATAGGACCTCTTAGCAAGGTTGTTCCATCGCCTGTTTTAATCCTTTATTCCTTCCTAAGGCTTTTAAATATATACTTCACAAATATACACAATATCTAAGCATGAATCCAGAATAAATGGTATGTCATCATTGTCTTTGCGAAGAGACAATGTGATGGAATCATAGGAATGTATTCTTATCTCTGTCAATGAATGTTTCACAAAGATTGTCTTTCGCTTCCATGGTGAAAGAGATTCAAGAGTGTATGATTCCTCTGCTATTGCTTAGTCAACATTTTTTTTTAATGATTGCAGTTTTTTATGTAACAGCGTCTCCAATTGTCTTTACAACATGGCTTTGTAATCTGCATTGTCCATGCTATATTTTCTTGTTGCTGTGTCAGAAGTCTACAAAATGTTGTATTTTTTCGTTAAAACGATTAGTACTATTATCAGAATGATATTTGCTGCCTATACAATGAAACTTGGTACTTTTACTCCGGTTTTCCTTTTTCGTTCTTTTTTTTCTCATTTAATTCTTCCCAGAAATCTCCTGACGAATCATTGCATATCCAACCAGCTTATTTTTTGGCACATGTATTATCTTTATTGATTTATTAACTTTTTAATATACTTAAGAACTTTATGATACTTGGCACACGTTTGCCATCGAATTTATGCAACAGTGCCTTCTTCGGTGCAATTTTTATACTTCCAAAGAGAGTGCCATGGATAATCTTTCTCTGATAGGGGCTCAACATATTCAGTCCATCAGGAAACAACTTTAGTCCAAGGAGAACTGGTATGAAAGCTGAAGTCTAGACCAGTTTCAAGGCAAGATCAATGATAAAGACATGATATTGTTGTAACATGCCCACGTGTTTACCACAGACAGCATTAGAAAAGTGTACAGCTTCCCATAACATATTCATCCAATTCAACTTATTTGTAAGATAAACTTTATAACACTCAATAGTTTAACCTGTAGCTATTTGTCATTATGGTAATGGAAAACACTGTTTTCTTCATCTACACACACTTCATTATCTTCAGCCATTTTCTGTATGTGCTCAAAACTGCCATTCCATGACCATGTAAATTGTGAGCAAATAGGGACAAATTGGACCCCTGACATAAGTACTAACAAACAGTACAAGCAAGTGATCATGGCTTCTTGTGTGGATTCTGAATGATCGACTGTCATGGGGGGGGGGCAGATTTTTTTACTGTTACTCTGGTTTACCATACTGCTTCATCACACAGTTCAGCAAATTATAAAGCTGGTAGAGTAAGTTTAAATGACTTAAACTTTGAATTATGATTATACACGTATTCTAGAGCTCTCACATCGAAGTTGGCATTGAGAGCATGTAAACGTAAATCTCTGACTCTGGTATTTTTATCAACTCTATATCTAAATACGTCCAAGACAAAGTCATTTCCGGAGCTGGTTGGTTCACTAATAGCTGGCACATCTAGCACTTGCCCTGTCCAAAAAGGTGTCAATGAAGATTCATGGTATAGAACGTAAGCAGAGCAACCTGATCATAAACCAAAGAGGTGTAACTGAAGACTCTTGGTATAGACCCAGAAGCAGAGTAATCTGATCGTAAGGCATTGTCAAATGGCCTTCTCGTGCAGAGGTCTCTACCTGCACCACGTTTAAGGTTTAAGGGTCCCCTGACGCGTGTCTTTGCAACTTCAATGAAATTGGTCTAGTGGTCTCAGAGAAGACAATTGAAGATTTTGCTGGAAAAAAATTAACAAAACAATCAGAAGATCCGAAAATCAGTGAATGTGAGCACTCAAATAATAAAATTGAACATTTTTCAAACTTTACAGTTGAAATGGGGTACTGCTACATGTGATAAATTCTGCGTAAGTAATGGTGTTAAACAGGGTGGTGTTTTATCCCGTCTTGTTCGCTGTATATATGGATGCCTTGCTTCTGAGACTGGAGGACAGTGGCCTTGGGTGTCACATAGGTAATTCATGTACAGGGGCTTTATCCTATGGAGATGACCTTACACTACTGGCCCCCTCTGTCCATGCTTTAAGAAACATGGTTCAAATGTGTGATGATTTTGCTCGTGAGTTTAATGCAAAGTTTAATAGTTCAAAAAGTAAGCTGCTCTTTTTCAAAAGCCCTATCCACAGAAGTTTAACTTTACTGTATTTGTGAATGGCGAGTATGTAAAACTTGTGGAGGTAGCAGTTCATTCAAAACAAATTCATTAACTTTTTTACAAATGTAGTTAATCATGATACAGACATTGTGCAAACTTCTGCCCCATTGTCCATGCATATTCCCTTGTCAGTTTGTGGCAAGAATGTTAGGTTTCTCCAGTCAAAATAGTATGTTTACAACTTTAAAGGTCATAAGGTTAAAAGTGAATGGCTTCCATCACTCGACAAAATCACCAAGACCCATGCAAATATTGTAAAACAACTTTTAGGCATTGGTTTTGCTGAGTGTATTTTGTCAGAAGAAGAGATTGTTAGGATCTAGGGTATCGACTCATTGTGCTTTTTTTTTTTTTGTTGTTGTTGTTGTTGTTGTTGTTGTTGTTGTTGTTCTTCTTCTTCTTCTTTTTCTTCTTCTTCTTCTTCTTCTTCTTCTTCTTCTTCTTCTTTTCTTCTTCTTCTTCTTCTTCTTCTTCTTCTTCTTTTTCTTTTTCTTTTTCTTTTTCTTCTTCTTCTTTTTCTTCTTCTTCTTCTTCTTCTTCTTCTTTTTCTTTTTCTTTTTCTTCTTCTTCTTCTTCTTCTGCTTCTTCTTCATCTTCTTCTTCTTCTTCTTCTTCTTCTTCTTCTTCTTTTTCTCCTTGTTATTATAATTATTATTATTACTCTGATTACTTCTTCTCCTATTCTGACAGACTGAAATATTTTATTTTGTTTCATCAGAAAACCAGAAAAAGACGTGCACACTCATGGTAAACAAAATTAGAGACAATTCATGTTTCACTAGCAGAAATATCAGTAAAACCAAAGCGGGCCCAAAGGCATCCATACACGGTACTGTGACCGCTAACTTCGCAGCGTATCACATATTTGGGCAGAAGCTGAAACGCTTTGGAGGGGTAGGGGGGGGGACATATCACCACAGTAAATATGTGTCGAGTAAGGTCTTTCACATGAGGTCAAAGACAAGAAGTGTCTAACATAAATGTAAAATGCTTCACGTTTGTAACTGTGGTACAAGACGTCACCAAGCTTATATATATATATATCTATATATATATATATATATATATATATATATATATATATATATATATATATATATATATATATATATATATATATATATATATATATATATATATATATATATATATATATATTTATATATATATATATATATATATATATATAGAGAGAGAGAGAGAGAGAGAGAGAGAGAGAGAGAGAGGGAAAGATAGATTGATGGGTAGATAAATAAATAGAGAGATGTACGCATGTATGTATGTATGTATGTATGTATGTATGTATGTATGTATGTATGTACGTATGTGAGTGTGCAGGCATGTCATGGCAAGATGATTAAATGATTGAGTGAATTCTAATGTCTGTGAATTTAATACTCTATGGAGCCGAAGACACATAACTATTCCATCTCACAATTTTACTTTATCAATGCAGTCACTTGTCAGACTGCTTTTTGCTTTAAAAATAATAGTTTTTTTCAGGGAGACATTTGCAGTAAATCTTAGAGGGATAAATCGAGAAATTGAGCCAATTTGTTTGAAGTATGAATACTTGAATGCAGATACATGAACGATAAAGTAGATTATTAAAGTGACAATAGTGTCCTGACTTTCCGCAAACAACTACTACTACTTCTACTACTACTACTACTACTACTACTACTACTACTACTACTACTACTACTACTACTACTACTACTACTACTACTACTTCTACTACTACTACTACTACTACTACTACTACTACTACTACTACTGCAACAACTACTACTAATAATAAGAATCATAATAGTAATGATACTGATAAATACCCACTGGTGATGAGGTAGCAACCGTTTATGTTGGTGTCCACAATGTTACAGTGTTTCAACAATACATAGTCTTTTTCCCCCGTCCCCTTTCTGATTTTTTTATTATTTTTATTTTAATTAATTAATCGATTAATTACTTACTTAATTAATTAATTAATTAATTAATTTATTTATTTATTTATTTATTTATTTATTTATTTATGTATGTATGTATGTATGTATGTATGTATGTATGTATGTATTTATTTATTTATTTATTTATTCATTGATTTATTTGTTTCTTTGTTTTTGTTTTTGTTTTTGTTTTTTTTTTTTTTTTTTTTTGTTTTTTTTTTTTTTTTTTGGTTTTGTTTTTTGTTTTTTGTTGTTGTTGTTTTTTTTTTTAATTCACTTTAACCAAAGTGCTACCAGCTGAGCTTTTGTCTTTAGTTTTGATGCATTAACCTTGCGGCGAGTCAACCAAAATTTTCAACTTTCGAACACTCAGCTGATATGGAGTCGTATGCCTAATTTAGCGTCTTCATTGTCCGCTTCTGTGAGTTGTATATCAGCCATTCTAGAAGAAAATCATAAACAGATGTTATCTTAGCAAAATTTGCAGAAGTGATACCAAAAAGTTTGTCGGTTTTTACCGGAAAGTCATGCAATTTCACCACCTCACCTGTCAAGATGAAGCAGCCGATTAGCTTATTTGTGATAAGGACGGATCCCTGATTTCCCGGAACTTCGCTGTGTACGGATTAATCTAGGTCACGCTTGAGCCACGCTGATCATGATCAGTGAGTTTCAATGCCAGCATGCGGCAGTTAAGTGTTTTTGTAACTGGATAAATATTTTGAGACTACTTAGGCCTACATGGGATTTGGTACATGCTGGCTTTTATCACCAAAGGTGGCACATTCGGAATGGCTTATTGGCCCTAAGCCTATATCGAGTATCCTTGCTTTGCTCCTAGACTGAGCTGATAGGGGGCTTGGAATGGTAGACGGGCCTTGAAATGAACTGCAAATGACCCAGGAGGTAATTGTTTACCCATATTTTCACTATTTAGAAGCAAAGAAAGTGTTGATAGCAGAGAGTACGTCGATTAAGCAGGCGAGTATTACAATGTTAATAAACAGTGTATCGATAGGTCGACCTATCGATGTACCTTCGCCTTTTTCCCGCTAGGTGCCGCCTCTACGTAATAATGGTGTATTGTGTAATTGTGAAAAAGAATTTTGCCCTTCTGTTTATCGCAACATTAACAAAAACCTGATAGAAGAATTTTGTTGCGATTTTATCAACAATTATAAGAATAATATTGGCTGCAACAACACAAGGCCCCTGAGGTCTCTTCAATAGGAGGTATTAGGTATGTATCCTTGCTTCCATATTAAGGGGTCTGTCGTCAATGCATAGGGGAGGGATGTTTGTTTAAGTACAAGTACCACAGGAGAGGAAACTGAGTAGACTCCTATGAAACGTCGTGTTTGAGAGACGGGTAGTGTCTTACTTCTGGCCACTAACAGGGTGGAATACATCAGTGAGGCACCTGTATAGGTGCATATGCCAATGTCCACAGTAAATGCTCAACTTTTGGACATAATTCCAAGTCTTCTTCATATTGACTAATGTTATGCTTATATAATTATATCTGCGGTCCATGTGTACAGAGCATACACACCAATGCAGGTATGTGTGCGGGCATGCTAAAAGGTAATGATAATCCCCAAGACTAAAGTAAGCAATCCAGGTTTAAACAATTACATGGTCAGCAGTTGAATTTAACAGGACTCGATTACCTACTTGAACTCTATCCAAACAAGCAGGTAGTTTGACCGTTGGGTACATACGACTACGAGATCAAAGGTACCAGCAGTAATTTACTAGGGCGAATTGGCTTTCAGCTGGTCTTGGAGCAGGGTCACAGCACCTCACCGTCAGTCTAATGTACCCGAACAATGACAAAGCAACATGAAAACAATATATATATATTAAAACTTGCATGGCGAATTCGTGTGCAAATTAGCATCAAATGCCATTTATCAGTGAGTACTAAAAGTGTTGGAAAGATTATGTAAAGGTGGCACGAGTTACCTTTCTGGCCAAGCACTACACACAAATGCCAGTCACAGGCAAGTGACCGCTTGGAGTAATCTGCGTTGAACTGAGCATCATGCGGACTGATCTGTCACACGCTTGACATTTTTCTCTATTTCCATACCTTCGCGTACATGCCTGTGACTCTAAATAACTGTTGTTATAAACACTGAAATCTTTATTTTCGGATGCTGCAATACCCAAAAAAGAAAAATAAATAACCTTCCCGTTTGTGTGTTCCCTAAGATTCACACATGTTTAGAGGGTGGAAGCCATGATGAACGCACTGTACCACGAGCCGCGTGATTGGCTCATTTTTGCATGTGACTCAATTGACCAATCAAGTGATGTGTTGTCCGTCAGACCACATGGCCAATGCAGCTGTTTGTATGGTAGTGGTAGGAAAACGGTGACTGCAAACTCGATGTGCATTATAAGGAGACGGATTTCTGATTTGAAATTCGTTTGAATTTGAAGTCACAGACTACAGTTATAAATCCTTCTATTTTTCAAATTAGCATTTTTCAGTCTAAAAAATCAGCATTTTGGTATTTTTAAATTCCGCGAACGGCATTTAACAGATAAAAATGTCAGAAAAATATGGACGGATTTTTGTCATACAATTCCCAGCTCGTTAATTTGTGATAATGGAAATACGAAACAACACCTGGATGTCAGCTTTATACAGGTGTATGAACTGTGCTCTTGCCAGGGTCACATCATTGTCCTTCCCCACCATAAAGTTCCCACCTGGTCTGGAAGACAGTGCACCTATATGACCACCAATGAAGCAACTCTGCGATGCAGCAAACCTGACTTAGCTAACTTTATTTAAACAGAAGCTACAGCATGCTGAAAACACAGTATTTTCACAATTACAGACTATCTCCGTTGGGATGCGCAACCAGCCAATCACAACTGTAGTCTGCAACCTAATAGACTTATCAAAATTTTTAAAACTTGTTTAACTGAAGCCACAACTTGTTTCCTGCAGAAGATTTGCATTAACTTTACCAAACGTCAATATTAAAGAAAATATCAACTTTTTTGCAAGCAACCTTTATATCTGAAAAATCAGTTTTTATGACACATAAGATAATTAATTAAAATTTTGAGGAAAATTATATAATTGCATCCAATCAAATCTTTTCTGTCCAATATGAATACGATACACAATGGGCTATGATGCAAACCCATAATCACTTGCCTGCATGTCCTGCCCTTGCAATGAGAGATCAAATTACAATGCCCCACCCCTTAATTTTAACCCCAAATTTGAATATATTGCTAAAATTTTATGAATTTTTAGGTGAAATTGGCGATTTTTTTTACTATTTATGGATAGATTCATAACATTTGTCTAAAAAAAATATGACATCTATCACTGCTGAGGCATTAATGGCGGATGGGGGCAGTATCAGTTACACCAAGTCAGCATCTAATACCAGTCATTATGGCAGTATTATCCTGATATAATCTGAATTATGGCAGACAATGGAACAGTTTCAGTGTTTAAACATTATTAGCCTATCAAAGTGCACAGTTTAAGATCAGTAGGTCACAGATTAGAGTAGCAGTATTCAGCAAATTATGTTTTTTGGTACTAAAATTATGAAATTTTAACGTGCCCTTTGTTTGAACATTAGGAGGGCAGTTGGGTGATCCAGCTTCCACAAACCAATAGTGCTATGCTTTTTTTCTGCAGTAGACTGTATAAGTTGTGGTTTATTGACATGGTTTCTAGTGTATATGCACATATTAGAAAGACAATGACAAAAGTTTGTACAGTTACCCCAATATCATAAATGCATATTTGTATTCACAAGTGCTCTGATTTTAAATTTGATAAGCATTCAAATATCAATCCAATTATCAGGCGCAAGTGTTTTCAGGCAAGTGTTTAATGAAAGCTAACTTTTTTCCCCTTGTTTCACTTTCTGAAACTCTTATAATTATATGTGGTTGTATGTTGAAGTTCAAATGTTTTGCCACCTAAGTACACTAGCTTGGTAAAAGTTACAAAATCTGCAGTTCATGAGTGCTGTCATCCATATTCATGGATAAATATTGATTCATTTATGTGAAAATAAAATGCTGATGAACTCAACAGCTCACCAAAGTCAGCATGCCTGATTTTAAATGATTTACCCCAGTCAAATGACACACATATATGACAAGCTTTTGTCTACCAAAAAAAAAATAATAATAATAATAAAAATAAAAAGAGAGTGGAGTGTGTGTGTGGGGGGGGGGGGGGGGGGAGAAACAAAAACAAAACCAAAAAACAAAGAAATTTACATTTTACCTAAGATTTGTACAGCTCTACTGACAGACAATGCGCATTTTTTTCTGGTATGCCCAAAATCACTTTGACATGATTTTGTATAAACAGCTCTGCATATGAATGGAGGCTGTAGGCCTACAATGACAATGCCACAAAATTAAAAGTTTCAAACAGAGGGTCACTAAGTTTCATATCAATGGGATTAGCATAATTTATTCATATCATATTAGCATTGATAATTTCTCATACACACATATGATTACCTGTGTGGTACAAGTGAGGTATCGCTAAATACAAAGGGCTATGGAAGCTATCTATCTACCAAGCAGTCAGCAAAAGAGGCATAGCCTGTGCACTTGTTAAATGTCTTGCATCGAATCCTGTTATTATTTATGTAGTGTGGTTCCACTGATAGGTGCAACATGTCTATGCACAATGATTTGTGACATAAATGTGATACTTCATGAATTTTTAGAATATTGAGACTGTTAAACTTGATATTCACAGCCGATCTGTGGATGTAAAACTTCTTTTCTCCTTTCATAAGCTGGCCTGAGGTACACAATACCATAGCCCGAACCATTTGCCTTGTGATCTACAGTCCCAGGACCATAATTGCATGCTCCATCCATGTAAAAGTTGTTAGGATCACTCAAAATTGTCCAGGCAGCTGTCAAAAAGCGCTGACTTCCCATTTTTAACTTGCTTGATGGACGATAATAGAATAACAACATGACCATGTGAGTCCCAATACATAAAGAGTTAGCCCTAATAGGCCACAGACTACAGTTATAAATCCTTCTATTTTTCATATTAGCATTTTTCAGTCTAAAAAAATCAGCATTTTGGTATTTTTAAATTCCGCGAACGGCATTTAACAGATAAAAATGTCAGAAAAATATGGACGGATTTTTGTCATACAATTCCCAGCTCGTTAATTTGTGATAATTGAAATACGAAACAACACCTGGATGTCAGCTTTATACAGGTGTATGAACTGTGCTCTTGCCAGGGTCACATCATTGTCCTTCCCCACCATAAAGTTCCCACCTGGCCTGGAAGACAGTGCACCTATATGACCACCAATGAAGCAACTCTGCGATGCAGCAAACCTGACTTAGCTAACTTTATTTAAACAGACGCTACAGCATGCTGAAAACACAGTATTTTCACAATTACGGACTATCTCCGTTGAGATGCGCAACCAGCCAATCACAACTGTAGTCTGTAACCTGAATTTAGAACATCATTAATGCTAGGAACTTGCTCATACTGTAGACACAATTTGACAACGATGAACGGTTAGCATTCATGGTAGTGAGCAAACTATGGCGTGGATCTGCGTCCATCAGACGCATGAAGAAAGACGATGTTAAAACTTATACAACTATTAATCTGCATTAAATGTACCTGGAACAGTGACTTCCAGATATTACACAGTATTTTTCATCAGGAGTACCCTTGTGTAAAAAGTTTACTTTTCAATTTGTATTTTTCATATTTTGCCAGTTATACTGTTTACAGTCATAGCTAGACTCGTGGTAAAAATCGACATATTATTGCCGTTCTGCAAGCAACAATAAGTGTCATATTAGGGTAAATGGTTTGTGCAGGCCTTTATGTATGGATTGATGAAAAAGAATATTACCATGTTGGTTGCATCAGGTTATATTCGGACAAGTGGATTTTGCATACGGACAACTGGATCTTAAAATTCACTTGCCCTGCTGACGAGTGCTTTAAAACAAAATTATGCCCTAGGAACATAACCTCGCTTAGCTGTTTATGTTGTTCATAATAAAGCCCATGTGTGATAGTTAGTCTATTCCCCAGTATTTTTATGTGACAGTCGCCTTCTTGGAAATGTCATATCTGCAGATAACGGTTTTGACACGAACCAACAAGCCTTGTTGCTTATGACTTACACTTCGAGTGGAGGGAATAACAGTACGAAATGCGAGATTTTCAGAGTATAGATGAAGGAGTTACATATCTTGGCAAATTTTGTTTTTATACGCCCGAATGAACATATTTCACCGCCATTGCTGTTTCATAACACATCTTTTGTTGATAAAATAGTAGTTCAAAGATCTCAGCGTTAATGTAAGACGTATTGGTGGAACAAAAAGGAGAACGTCTTTACCTTGACCTTCATAGTCCAATTGTCACCGCATGACACACCCGGTGATGAAAAATTATATGCATACAAAGCTCGAAATAGGGAATCGTATTTGGGCGGGAGTTTTCGTGTGCTTTATGCAAAATTGCCCTATCTAGAGCAACAAACTTTCATGCAACAAACTTTCATGAGTTGCGATGAGAATATATTCGTTCTCAAAGATTGATAGCATTTCAAGGAACTGTGTGGCACTGCTGCCACCCTCCATGACAATTGTTTAAACTAAATTTAGCATAGAAAACGTTTACAAAATGCAGAATAGATAGGTAAGTGACTTTACGTTTTTGGTGATTTGCATACTTTGCAAAAAGGGAACCTGGCGTAATAAAATGGCTGTGCAAGAGGCTAGTCCCTGCTTAATACAACAAAGACTGTGTCGAGTATGTTAAATTGTTCAGAACTCTTAAAGATAGGGATAGGTATGCTGGTCGCTATAAAAATGATGAACATGTATTCAAATTGGCGTGCGTTTGTCCCATGTGGGGAACAAAATGTTCCAAAGAGTTTTAGTCCAACAATGGGGTTAAACAAGGTCTGGAAATGTCGAAGTTGGAGCTTCAGAAATAAACAATAAAAAGACCTGAGCATTAATGCCATAACTGCCTGTGCCCAACTCCATCGTAAGGTACTCTTAAGATTACAAAAATGTTAATAACCTCCCAATTATATATCACACTGTCGGCAGTTTCATGTAAAATATGAACATACCTTTGCAAATTAAAGTCTTCATGCAAGTAATTGCACAATAAAATATTACGAAACAATTTAGGGTCACTCCAGAGAGCATATCATTTTTCCTTACCAACATGTGCTGACGAACAACTTAATCACGCCATGAATCGCATCAGGTCATCTGAATTGAACTGGTCGTCATATTCAGTAAATACCTGTAACACCTGTAAATTGTTAAGGAACAACATGAAAATATCTACAAAAATGTGCACATGCAGCTCTAACACGTCTCCCATTGAACTTTTGCTGCAGGATGTATATATGTGTATATCATGTATGTAATTATATATATATATATATATATATATATATATATATATATATATATATATATATATATATATATATGCCAATACAAAATGAATAAATGCAAATATCCGTAATCATATATATATATATATATTACAATATAATCGTAATCCATGTGAATCAGAGAGGGCACAACAGATGTACAATGCCACAAGGAAAGGCCAAACATGATGCACTTTACATGGACAGTGGCCATTGTGCCCATGCGGTACAAGCACGCCCGATAATGTCACTGACTTTGTCACGCATCAAGTTTGAGCTCAGTTTGCCATTCTTCACACAACTCACACATTAACATCGCCATATGGTCACGTTGCTGATCTGTACCCATTGTCTGTGTTAGCTGTACGGCTGGAGAACATTTAACCTCATTAAAGAGCATTAGTCCATTCTCTAATTTTACATTATATCACTCAAAGAGTTTGACTTCCACACATTTAAGTTAAAATAATATTGGAACAGAACTTAAGAAATTTCTTGTGTTTCAGTGGTTACATCTTAAGAATCAAGTGTCGCAGACTGGCGTTGGCCGTGTAGGGGGATCTCCACACAAATCTCACGGCCTTTTACCAAGAGGGTTAAAACACCGAACACCTTTCTTCCTTTTGCTGTCAACTCCCGTAATTGACAAGTCGGGAACCTAAATGTGGCAGGTCTGTCATGTCTCATTTTATCTTTTCAGCAAGGGATAAATTTTGGGATGTAAGTGGTTAGGTCTATATATTTTGGAAAAACCTAAAACCTAACCTCTAGTTAATGAAGATGTTTTTTAAGGGTTCAGATATGGCTTAGGTAGATGAATGTTGATATTTTTGTTAATTTCTGAATCAAAATCGTTTCCTATATTTGACTTTTTTGTCCTGGTTGGCTTGAAATTCATAATATGGGTACAGTTTTTTCTGGGCTATTTGATTATACAACATGGCTATAATATACCGAAAAAATGGAATGGACCCGGAGCGTTTTATGCTCCGAATTCGTAAATATGACATAATCTATGCTGACCCCCTTTTTTCTTTTGCTGTCAACTTAGGTGACTGATAATTCAAGATATTGTAAAAATTGCAGGCCTGTCTTGCCTTTTGTTTTTCTTTGGCGCAAGTGATTTTGGGTTCTAAGAGGTTAGGGCTATATATTTAAACAACAGTAAGTATGTAGGTTATTAACATATTACAGAAGTCGAGAAGACTTGTTCAAAACAATCACTTGCCTTTTATTGTTTGTGTACTTGTCTCACGTCACCAGTGCGATTAATTCCTTGACATTGATATTGCAATATGAGTGACGGGGTTTTGGTTATTCTTCGCCTTTTGTTGTATTTAACTTTGCTCACATTCTTGGGTTGAAATTCATTGATATAGGTAATGTATTCTTAGCCATTTGGTGGAAGTATAACATAACTGACACCCATACCATGATATGCAGTGTGCCATGGATAATCGAAAACTAATGTAGGGATATGCTTTGCAAATTTGAGCCATGAGCAAGTTCACCTCTGATTCAAGACGAATAATAAAAATCTTACATAACTGCTGTCTGCAGGAGGGGAAATTATGTTGTTGTGGTGGAAAAGCCTGACTGTCGAGATAAATTGCAATCTGGTTGAAATACAAAAAAGTATTGGGATGGTTGCAGCAAATAGGCGAATGTTTAAATTGAACACACTTATAATTATTGGTTCAGAGATAACGTGGATGGAGCCAATAGTGCAACGTCATCTGCATACCCAGGGGCAACTATGAAGGTAATAATGGCGTGACACCCAATACCACATTTATTCAGCCTAATTAACTGTTGTTTGATATGGACACAGGATGGTGTAATGATAGAATATCGCCTTGTTTAACTCCCGTTATTGGACTGAAACTCTTTGGAATACATTTGTTTTTCACCCTAGGACAAATACACGCCAATTTAAATGCATGTTTACTATTTCCTAGCAACCAGCAGACCTATCCATCTCATTAAGAGATCTCCGCATTTCAACATACTTGACACATTCAAATTCAATCCATTTTATTCTGCCAAGTTCCTCTTTTGCAATGCATGCAAATCACAAAAAAAAAAAAAAAAAAAAATTTCACTTACTCATTCATTCTACATGTTGTAAACGTTTTCTATGCTAAATTTACTTCAACCAATTGCCATGGAGCGTCGAAGCAGTGCAACACTGTTGTGTGGAATGCTATCAATCTTTGAGAACCAATATTCTCATCGCAACCCATGATAGTTTATTGGCTTTCACAGGTGTATTTTGCATTAAAGCAAGACTCATCCTATAATCCTTTCTGCTCATAACCATATCCGTGACAGTGCATTTATCCAGACTTAACGCCAACAGCTTGCTGACTTTGCCACGGTAATTCAAATTTTCACACACACCTTACACTAAGAGTGAGCGTCCCATGCTAATTTGACACAAGTGCAATTTACTTTGAAGAACAGATTGGGTATGATTATATGTGTTACAAAGGTGACTACAGCTAATGCCTCTGTTGTAGGAATAACAGCACGGTGAATCATGTCATTTCGATTGGCAGCTTCTGGTTGATACCAACAGCATCAGCTCCATTAAGTGTCACCAAATTGAATGCGTGTAATTATCATACTAGTTTATTATATTAAAAGAATAGTGCTTGTCATATGATATCATTTCAAATGTGGCACACTTTTGAAAATGTCTGTCTTTTAATATAATATGCATGGGCTCGGAACTCCTGCATTTATCCGATTCACAATATCGAACCTTGTATGTGTATACTTTCTCATCACCGGGTGTGTCAGGCTGTGACAATTGGATTATGAAGGTCAAGATAAACCGTTCTCCTTTTTGTTCCGGCAATATTTCTTCCATTTACGCTGAGATATTCTTTGAACTATTATGGTATCGACAAAGCATGTGTCATGAAACAACAATGACGGTGAACTATATTCACCAAGGCATATGTTAATACAATTTGCCAAAACATGTAACTGCTTCATTCATGCTCTAGAAATTATGCATTTCGAACTGTTATTTGCTCCACTCAAAATGCAAGTCATAAGCAACAACGCTTTTGGGTTCATCGGATAATTGTTTTCTGCAGATATGATATTTCCGAGAAGGGCGATACAGTATCTATGCGATTAGTATGTATCAATCCGTTTCCCCCAATATTGCGATGTGTTTTGAAATTATGTCTCCGTTTCGTCATAATTGCTACATGAGTGGTCAACAATGGAATCAAAATGTCTCAAACAAGTGATTGCAAATTAAACAATACCCCCTATTTGTGAGCAGCACATGTACATGTACTCTATGATCAAAACGTAAGCATGAGATCTGGATAAATTATATAGTTTCGTTTACCTACCGGCTTCCTTTGGATGAAAACAGTAGACAAATATCCCATCTCATATGTCGTGTGCCTGGAAGTTTATTCATAATTGACATTTTATTGTTTCTATTTTGGATGTCTTCAACTTGTATATTTTGGTGGTTTTGTATATATTTTCTGAAGATTGAATGTACAATTCTGTGTTTTGAACTTTTCAAATGTAATATCAATTATAATAGTACACATGGCATCTTTATGGTAAAATGGAACATATTTCGTTGAAAAGAAGAGGCTTGTGGGCCTTTTGTTCAGCTAACCACCATCACCAAAAAGTCATTTCATGAAATGAATTGCCTCCACGACCATTAAACATTAATCAAGTTAATCCAATGTAAGCAAAATATCATACTTCTACATGATACTCACTTGTGGTACATTTAGTATCATTATCCGACTTCTTGATCCATATGGCAAAGGCAATTTTCTTAGGTACTCTATGACCTTAAAATATAGAGCAAGGTCATACCATTTTTGGGTCATGGTGACTTGCAAAGCCGGGTACCAAGTAGAGTTTATGTACAACGTACTTAACTGTTATTGTGATCTGGAAGTTCACTTATCTTTGCCAATGTTATCCAATCAACACCCTGACAACAACAACAAAATCACCTGTTCCTACTTAACAAGTCTTAAGAACTTACAAAAATAAGTCAAGGTCACTGATTTTGCATAACATATTGCATTAGACTTGATCCATATATCCTACGAATCTTGCATGCCTGATCCAATCATTCTCTGGCATATTATAAAACTGCATTTTCAACACATTTTAATACGTAATTTCCGTCAAAGTATCGGTTCTACCACCAGTATCATTAGCAACGGATTTTAATATCTTGTACACTCCTACAAATTTCCATGAAGATCCATAAAAAAAAAAGATCCTGGACTGGTCACAAGATGTTTTATATTTTGACCGGTATATATATATATATTCTTCACCTCTATTATTGTTGCCACCAAAAATGACGTCGACATAGATTTGTACACAATCCACAAGTCTTAAAAGTTACATGAGCCTATCTCAAGAAGTGTGTGGTGCAGAGTATCAGCAAGAGGACACATGTATTGCAACAGGTCATTTGACTTTGACCATCGGATTTAAAATTGGTATGTACAAAATAGGCAAATTACATTCAGCTTTCCATACATTATTTGTTTCTTCAAAGAGGGTAGTAACTTTTCGAAATACTGAAGAAAAACAATAAACTTTGACAAGTGCCAATGCTAATAACTATTGAGTAAAGTTTTTTTTTTTTTAAGTAAGTTACCAACCACAGGTTACCCACAGTGAATCTCAATGCAAAAGTGGCCAAATAGTTTTTGTCTCTGATGGCCAAGCTTCACCCAGTCATAAAAGACTACAAATCGCATGTGCCTTTGATTTCGAATTTACAGGCCTGGTGACCTCATTAACATGGATCTAGGTCATTGATATTATATTATGTACCATCATTGGGCATGGTCTCTATATCTTATAGATGTTGAAGGTGTAATTTATGAAATCATGAAATATAGAATTTGATATTTTACACAAGTTTTGGTTCATAATTTCCATCAAATCATAGGTACCGCCACTAGAATCAAAGGCACATGCGATTTGGATCTCCTCCACACCCCCCCCCCCCCCAAAATGATGAAGATATATTAAATATTAAGGAATCTATTTTTAAAAAATTGGACTGTATTGCACTCACAAGTAAACTGTTTGTGAAGGAAAGGGATGACGGATGGTTGGACAAACATGAGTGATCGCATAAGATGTGTGACCTGTGGTCAGCAAAGCTAAAACGGAAACTAATGGCGCATTTGTTTGATAAAATCCTGAACTTTATTTTTTTTATATAACAAAAGTAATTTTAGTATCACAAACAGGCTTTATTTGGTGAAATATTGCTGGTCTCTACTGGAATTAGTGCAGAGATATCACATATCTTATTGTGATTCTTTTGCAACTTATACACTCCTCCTATTCTAACATTTTCTTCCTGGTGCTACTAATGTACCTGCCAATCTGTCTTAACGTGTGTGTGTGTGTGCAATAAGTACTTGAATGAGTGTTTCACTCTTCAATCTGTGACAAATAATTACATTTTGTATCATTTGAAAGCTACAGAATGATGGGGTTCCACGTCCCACATATGCAATGGTGGCGGAGGCACTATCACATTTCTACATACAATTTCCTCTCTTTTGGCAGGCCCTTTATGCTGTTACTGTTATAGACTTGGCTCAGGGCTGGTCTCCAAAAGGAGAGTTCAGGCTAATTACCGCTTTTTGAGGTGCCGTCTCTTGGATTAATAGTTTATGACAGTGGATTGTGCAGTGGGGTATGGATAATTGTTCTATGGATGTTTACACAACATGCCTAACACTATATTTCAAATTCGTTTTAAATGATCACCAGCCTGGGCATCACATATCATATGCACGTATGTGAAAGAGAGACAGATTTGTCTGTGTGTGTGTGTGTGTGTGTGTGTGTGTGTGTGCATGTGTGTGTGTGTGTGTGTGTGTGCTTGTGTATGTGTGTGTGTGTGTGTGTGCGTGAGTGCATTTTTACATCAGCACGATGATAGATCTACATAGATATACAGATCATCAGATTTTTTCCCAATATTCACGTTATACACCATGGGACGCAGCGAGTAACATGATTTGATTTGCATTTGATGGGCATCGAGAGGGAAATGATGATTTAACTGTTTTCAAAATGAGTTGCTCATTGGGTTTAAGCTTTTGGCTTGTACAATGTCCCTTATTATTATAGGACTGCATGAGATCCGAAATTGTAACAAGACGGGATAAGTGTCAGTTTTACACTGTCGAACATACTTATGGTTTTTTGCACCATACAACCAATGCTTACGATAACAGCCAAGATGGAGTGTGCTTAAATGTTCACAGTTTGGGTTAAAAGTATTGAAATTCATATGCAATGTTTCAACATGTGTGCGCAGCAGGTTCCAATCACTTTGCAAGAAGAAAATTTAAACGGTGTTCTCTTATTCTCATAAAATGTCACATACAAAGCTTCACGTAGGCTTGATATTCCCACCCTTCAGTCAGTGTGCACCTGATTCTTAACAGACGTATTTTTCGTAAACTTTACAAGCAAAAGTACCTGTCAGTCAGACATGCACACAAAATAATAAATAAATAGAAAAAAAAAGGAAATTACATTTTGCCCGATTATTATACGACACTGTTAAAATCATATCAAAATGGTTAGTTCATTGTAGAATAGCGGATCTTATATAAGCACAGATTCTGTAGCTAAACTGTATAGAAAAGCTTTTCCATTTAGCATACATCGTGGTATTGAAGTCCCGAGATGTAGTTCAAACTAATGTTTAAAGCTATATATATATCCATGTCTTTTATGAAGAATTTATCTCTGTGGTGCTGGAGAATCCGAAAAATTCTTGCCAGCAGTCTCCGAAAAGACAATACGTTTTCAGCAGATTGATTGGGAGCTGAAGCAGGTGCTGAAGCATGACACAATGCCGACACTGGGCCGTCGACAGAAAGAATATATCTGCATGAAGAAACGTAGCAGAAATACATTAAAAAACCCATGGGGGAAAGCCTTCCTCTTCCCTCATCCACCTAAATTTCTCTATTATACTTCATTTTCTTAATACTGCAATTCCCAGCACGTGATTTTCTCTCTCTCTCTCTCTCTCTCTCTCTCTCTCTCTCTCTCTCTCTCTCTCTCTCTCTGTCTCTCTCTCTGTCTCTCTCTCACTCTCTATCTTTCTCTCTCTCTCTCTCTCTCTCTCTCTCTCTCTCTCTCTCTCTCTCTCTCTCTCTCTCTCTCTCTCTCTCTCGCTGCCGTGCGTGTGTTGTTTAAGCAATGATGTTGATATCTTTGCTTCACCAAGTGAGAAATATCTATTTTTTTTAACCTAAGCTTAGATAGGTTAATATGACAGCCTAACGGAAGATATGTTCCGGTGAAACCCGGGTTCATATTTAAATATCAGCAAAATATAGCTAGCAGCATTTTAAAAAGATGTTTTTGAACCTGTACACAAAATGCCTATTTTAAATTCATGCAATTGAGTGCAATTTACATAAAGTGTGTGTACAGCACACCAATCACTTCAATCAGGACAAATTGTCCGTACTCAGGGGTTCTACAAAAATCAGCTCATTAAACTTTGTGGTAAACAGAATGCAAAAACTCCTCAAATGTGTGTCTATGTATGTATGTATGTATGTATGTATGTATACGTTTTATAAGGTGCTGCATTGTATTATTTATGGTTAAGTTATTTTGCCGAAATTCTTACAAACGACATGATTGAGAGATATAAGTTTTGGCCAAAGGTGTTATACATAGCAGCGGTCATTGCCAATTTAAATCATTTATGCAATTATCACTTTGAGTGTGTGGAGATGTACAGATGCAACCACCCCCTACTAAATACCCATTAATATCTGTTCAAGAGCTGTGGATATAGATGTCAGTTAAAGCCTCTTCAGACAGTCATGGTGTGTATACGTCAGCTACTAAGAAATTTTTTTTTCCACACTTTCTCTTTTCCCTACCCAATTCCAACACTCTTAGAAGCCAGATGCTGATCACTTCGCACTCTCAACCAGCTTGTTTGTCACTTCCTCTTAATATGTTAATTACTAGTACAGCTGCCTGCGTTGCGTTTCCTGTGTTTCGTGCCACAAAATAGATGCAAAAGTTCACTTTCTGTGAGCCAAATTTCACGATAGATGTGATTATTCAATATAGCATTTTCTGAAAATTAACATGATTACCACATTATTGTTTTAATTTGAAAATGAAAAGTACTTAATGAAGCTAATTGGAGTCTTTAATATCTATTGACTTAAGTGAGTGTTGTCTCACTGATTAAATAATAACAATTAGGCCGAGTTACTGGGTGTTGTTTGAATTCCAGGTCAAGTCTGATTCTTGCTGCCAAGGCTTGTAAGGAGAATGGGGGTCAAAACCACCCTGTGAAATGGCTTTAATCCCGGTATTCTATAGCTGAAGTGTGCACAGCATCCTGTCCATGCTCTTTGGCTGGTTTCCAATGTTGGGAACCAGAATCCGCCTGTTCTCCTTAAATTTATTTCCTTATTTTCTTCACTATACAAAAATGTCGTAACAATTTTGATACAAATGCATACGTGTATCAGAATTGTGAAACAAAGAAAGAAAAAAAGGAAAAAAATCAACAACAACGTCGAAACACGTGCATTTGAAGGAAGCACCCTTACACAGCTGTTACATATAAAACTAAAATTTACATGTTGCAATTATTGATACTAAAAAGGAGTTATATACCCTCCCAAAGAGAGAACCTTTCCATCAGTCATTCTAAATAAGTTATTTTTCTTCCGCTTCCAAGACCTGTAAGCTAGGTTATGAAAGTGTTGCTGAAATTATCGGAGGAGTAGTCATTAGATTAAAAAAACAGCCTACTATCTGAATGATATGATCCTTTATAGTACGGCATCTTAAAAACAGCCTACTGTATGAATGATATTATACTTTACAGTACAGCATCTTAGATATCCCATGGATTCAGGTTAGTGAGATTCTGACCCTTAGAAAACATATTGTACAACAGCATTTACTTTGGTATCATACGGCCTCAGGATATAGTCATCACAGAGCAGTTGGCAGATCTACAGTTGTTCTAGTCTTCCCAAGGATACACATATATTTTCGACAAAGAAGGCAACATGGTTAGCAGAGAAGAGTTTTCGTTTCATATATTCACCAAGCGTCATTCTGCCATGCTCATAATTCACAAAATAGCAAATTCCAATGTACATTTGCCTCTGCTAATAACCCCAGTTAAATTCATCAAAACTGCATTGCACGCCAAGAAAAGAAGAAAAAAAAATATGTGTATGGATCAGATAAGCGAACTCTTTAATAAAATGATGATACTTTCTTTGTGAACAACATTCATCCCTCTTAGAAGGACTGCCGGTTCTGTGGATTGGGCAGTCCAAAGGGAGTGGGTGAAGCTGTTTTCTCAAGCATATCGAAGTTTCTTTCAAATCGTTTGACATGGCCATATGGGCTTTGGCTTGCATCGTTTTATGGGAAAGAAATCTTCTACAAGGCATATTGCCATTCCCCCGAATAAAATATAGATTCTTTCTGAAGAAACATCTTTAATAGTCGAAATCTGTGATATAGTTTGGCAACGCAGCAGTCTCCATCAGTATATTTGATTCTGCTTGCAAGTCAAAGTGTGTGGTTTCAATTCTAAACTTGACTGAAGCAACTAAGAACATTGCTGCCATTTTTGCCACTGCCTGTTACAAGTCTGGAAGGAATTTTATTTGTTTGGACAAAATTGTCTTATTTGGATTTTTTATTAGCTACTTGAAAATGTTCAATACACTTTTACAAATTATAGGTACGATTGTATTTGTGTCTTTTTGCCCAGAACCACTTCCTAGTAGTCAATATCCTATTCCGCAGTTCGAACTCTTTACTCTCCATAAGCTAACCTGTCCCTGTCTAACCTGTATACATATGGAATTACTATTGTCTATATTGCACACGTTCCTCTGTAAAATTTTGACATAGGCTGTATCAGCCCAAATAAATTAAAGGGTCTTCAGCGTACACAATTTGCATATGAAGTAAGGATTCTTGAAATACGCCATCTGATGGACATAAAATGTTAAAGATTATTCCCAGTCCACAAGGTTTCATACATGATGCTGTTGTAATTATCTATAATTTCATGAAGCCATGTTTGCGTTCTTTTGTAAAGAGAATTAAGCTGATTATATCTATACTATAAAATAAAATTCGAAATAATCAAAGGTAATGCATTCAAAGCTGTCTAACAGTCATTTTTTGCAACTTATTCACACACCCAGGAACATTGTGTACCGATGCAGACTTGCAGCAAGTTCCGCTGCACACGTTCAGGCACAATATTTTCAACTGCAGACGTTCAGACAATGAACAATGTTCTCTTGTGACCACATTTGAATATGAGTGTAGAAAGCAAAAATTGCAGCAATGGTAGCAAACAATTGGCTCCAGCCTTTACCCATTCACAGTATGGTAGCAGGCCAGACCCTTCTTGTGTTACAACTGCTGTGTTAAAGCTGTTTCAGTTGCAAGGGAAGCTGTTTGGCATAAGGCATGTGCTTTTGCATTCAACAAAATTTAACTGTCAGGGGCAGATAATAAAGGCCCAGTTTTTGATGGTTTAGAACAAGGTGATGCCTGTATAAAAACCATTTTTTTTTTGCTCCCAATCAGCTTACATATATCAACAACTGAAATGTGACTTGCTTAAATCAACAAAACCATAAAGAATAACATTTGACCCCCGTAGTGTGATAGGACAGGCTAATTGGAAATGTGAACATGCTTCCTTTAGAGGGCAGAAATTGTATTGTCCACAGTGTTAAAAGCAAGTTGGTTGGTGTTCCTCCTTTTCCTATTCTTTGACCTCGTGCAACAAGGTTGTGACAGGTGTGCTTTTCCAACGCTATACTGGCAGTGTCACGTGGGTAAATTTAGCGTAACTTGACAAGCCTGACCCTAAACTGTTTGGAGCAAGTGGATCAAAGCACATTTTCCACAGTGCTCGTTCATTATAATGACATGGCTTTAATTGAATTTTTCCTCAATTATGGAGTATGTAATATAGGCTAGCTGGAAAGATAACAGAATATGGATGCCTGTGCATTTTTGGAATTTTGCTGCTGGCAGCTTATCAGCTGGACAAACATATTGAACACCTACTGAGAGTGCTTTCCCAACAGCATTGGGGAAACGTGGTGAAATGCTTCAAATGCAACAGAAAGAAATTGCCACCATTTTAGCTAGCACGAATGATGGGGTCAGAGAGAAGTGAGTAGCTGTTTTTTTGCACAACATACTGAATGATAATGTGCTGAGAACCTGCCCCATCGCATACCATATGAAAAATAGTAGAGCCTGCAACTTGAGAGGCTTACAAACAGTAAACAGCTGCTCAATTATCACAGGTTATAGACGTGTTCCCGGAGATTACTGCTTTTCTTAGAGACAAAAAAAAAGTATTTCACAGGGACATAGGTGTACACAATTACGTAGTGTTTATTTTCGAGCTGCACTTCCCACAGGGAAAGACTTAGATGATGTGTTTATGTTTTAAGATCAATTGGAATTTATGGTCTTGATATCATTTATGCAGAGTATGTTGAGTTCCCTTCGCTGCAGGAAACATGTTATATGATATGGGATTTTTAGTATTAAATATTCCTGTGGATAGACATATGAGAGACCATAAATAACGAGTTTCTAGCATACTTGGCATTTTTAGTATTAAGTGTTCCTGTGGATAGATATATGAGAGACCACAAATGACGAGTTTCTGGCAAACTTGGTTCTAGCACTCTCAAAAAGTTACATATGCATGAAATCTTGTGGAAATGGACACATTTATGATAACCCTGGTTTGGATCCTTTTGTTGATGTTTGGGCAGACAAGAGTTAGCAATGTCTCTCCCATTGCTGGTTCACATGCACGGGTAACCAGTATGAAGACAGGTTTCATTCCAGCCCATGTTGTACGGATTGTACAGGATGAAGTTTGTGCAGCACGAAAGGGTAGAATGTAATGAGTAGCAGTGAAAGGGCCTGCATGTCTCATCAATGTATATTTCTGTATTACTGGTACCAGTCTTTGAGGAAATCAGTATTTACGTCACTTTCATAAATTGAGGCTATATTGGAAAACTTATGAAAAACTAGACATTTTAAATCTCCATCAGCCAATATAGACTTCACTTATGAAAGTGACGTAAATAGTAATAGATCCACAATAGAATTTCTTGTAGTTCCGAAAGGTCATATGATAAAGTGGCCAAGATTGGCATTACGGCAAAAACACGTCTCAGACCAGTCTATGGTAACTGTATTGCCAGATGTTCTAACTTCTAAAGTGCAGGTCGATGAAGAAAGTTTTCTCCACAACCATCATGACATTTAGCAGCAACCGAATATATTCAGTGCAATAAATTTTCTTTTGAAAATCAGTTAAATTGTTTGATGATGCCACAGGAAGCTATACACTTCTGTAATACTGCAGGTAGCCAACACACGGGCATGGTACAAAAATATCATGACCATGTCATTGAAGCTTGCATTGAATTTGGCGTAGATTTCATCCCTAATACCACTTCCCCTGGGATTAAAGCTGTTCTTGGATGGAACAAATATATTGACCCCCTGAAAGAGAAAGCTCTTTTGTGGCACTGTGATTGGAAGTCTAGCAATTGCCCTCATGTAGGCAATGTTGTACAAATTCGTCGACAATCACATGCCAAGTATCATCAAGCACTTAAGTAGGTGAAAAAGAATAGAAATAGTAGATGTTCCAAGGGGTTAGCTGAGTTGATATGCGATGATTCGTCAGGAGATTTCTAAAAAACAAAATAATAATAAATAAAACAAAACCAAATAAAGACAACAAGTTTCCTTGTTTAGATGGCAATATAATTCTTATAATAGCGGTAGTCATTCTGCAGATAAATACAACTTGTTGTACATTTCTGTCTCTTGTGATGAGAAAGGCATGGATAAACTTAAATGCAATATAATTTCTTCAATTGTATACAAGTACTGTAATGACGGCAGAAACATAAGTCATTCATAGATGATGGTGGATGAAGTAATGTCAGCTGTAACTTGTCTAAAAATTTGGCAAGCACGATGGAGACAGGATACTACTGAGTTCATATTACACACGCATGCGACAGTTTGTTCGTTGCTTTGTCCTTTCTTTTTAAAACTATGGTTACCCATGGCTGTGTACCGAGTGGATTACTTGTTGACAAATTTCACCCTATACCCAATTACAAAAAGAAAATCACTGAACGACTCTGACAACTACAGAGCTATTGCCATACTCAGCTGCTAGATTGGAAATTGAATGAAAACCGTACTCTACTTGATAACCAAAATCTTCGGTGTGGGCTTTAAGCTAAATCTTCGACCTGTATCTTTGTGGTCACTGAACGTATAAATTACTGTCAGCCAGGTGGAACAGATTTACATCTAGTTATAATAGAAGACACGAGAGACATCGATAGATATGAATAAGTGAAGCTGTTCATGTTCCTAGATAATAGAAGGCTTATGCCCCCTGATATATAGATTGATACTGGAAATGTATGCTAATTAAAATATGAAAGTCGCTTGGCGTGATTCCAAGACAAGACTATTCAGTTCCAAAAAAAGGAGTGACACATGGAGGGGTACCTTCACCCATTATTTTTCGCGTATATATTGACAAGCTCATAATAAAACTCGAGGCATCTGGCTTCAGATGTTAAAATAGAATGAACTTCATTGGTGCTGCCGCATATGCAGATAGCATTGCTCTTATTGCTTCCACAGCGACATCAATGTATAAGTTGTCAAATATCTTTTCTTCATTTTTCTAATATATTGATCAATCGTAGTAAATTTCTGCTCATCAATTTTATATGCAGTGGTTACATGGATGAACTACCAATACATTTGGAGGTCAATGGTAAACATCTGCTTTGTTCCACAAACATTAAGGTACAAACGTGTGTGAATGTTAACGAAGTAAATATGTGTAATCCCACATGAAATTCTATGCTGAGGGACCTACGGTACTGTCGCAATGCAAACATATGCACTCTGCCACTAAATACAGAATTTTTTAAGGCACAATGCATGTCTTTTTTTTTTTTTTTTTTTTTTACGGATGCCAGCTATGAGAGCTCTCTGGTAGTGACATTGAAAATGTATTTGACAGATTAGCATGCAGCAGTGAGATACATTTAGAAGTTGGTTTTTAATAGTCATTTGCTCTGTTGCACTTGATATGTATGGATACAGATATTGAATCTCAACACCACATACGTTTTCTTTATATTGTTCTCATATATACATCACAGCAACTTTTCTGTCACACTTTTTCTAGCAAAACATCCGTGGAAGCCGTTCATCCGCCTGTAGCTCCCTCAATTTAATCAGGTCAAAATATAGTCTTTTCAAATCTTATTTTCACGGTTATGATCATTATGAGTTGATACAGAGTGTAAAAAAGTGCACTAGATTCTCTAAAAAAAATGGAATAGCGTCTCTAGTAAGAGGATTGTGTCTAAATAGAGAAGCATAACTGCAGAATAACTTTTCTCTAGGCAAATGTGACATGTGCCCAGCCCACTTGTGTACAGACTAATCTGTGTACAGTCAGGACGCCTTCATCCATCATTTGATAATTCGGCACTTTTGAAATTCGGCAGCAATCAGCCGAGAATGGATTTTGATTATCACTTGATGATCCAGTACCCTTGGGTTTGTCCCCGTAACGTTGATTGCAGTTTAAAAACGGGCCTTTTGCATTGAATTTTTTCTCCGAATCTGTCACGTGATACTATCCATTGTCGAAATGAAAACACAACGAAGTAAAAAAAAATGACTTCCTCTCACGAAAATGAAGAACTGACAAGTTCATACAAAGTACACAACGTATATGGCTATGCATACTTATACATATATAGCCGTGTTGGACATAAACGTTAGACTGCACCACGTATATAAATTTTGTAATATGATTTATTTCATTACATGTATCTTAAGTACGTTTTAGAATATTATGAATTATAAATTTTATTAAAAATTTCATTGCATGTTTCTTTATTAAAGTTCCATATAAATAGTATTATATGTAACTGCCTTCTTATTTAATTGCTGTCCAGAAACTGGTCTCTTATTTTATATACAGGTGATATACACTCTGATTTGCTAATCTGGCAACCTTGCTAATCCGGCAAAATGGCCACAAACAGATGGTGTCAGATTAACGCGGCCTGATTGCATAACGTGTATTTACCTTAAACTTGAAGTTACTGTGATTTGCAGCAAGTGCTGTCCTTGTTTTCAGCAACGGACCTTTATGACTTCTATTCGTTCTCTATGATTTGTTCCGTCACATGACATTTGAGACTTTTTCTTTGAAATATATAGTGTACTTGAACATGTATAAGTGCGAGCAAATATGTGATGATAACAATATTACCCTACTATTCAGTGTGTTTGCTACTGTGACTCTCACGAAGCAAAAATTGACAGGATGATGTGGTGCCTGGCTTACATTTTGTAGGAAAAAAGAAAATACGTTAATTATTATTATTATTCATTTATTTCTTAATTTTATAATTTCTTATATCAACCATATCAACAAGAAAAAAAAATACCCTTGATTTTTTGTCTAAATGCTTGGGACATTGACAACATACTTTTTTCTTCTTTTTCTGTTATATATATATATATATATATATATATATATATATATATATATATATATATATATATATATGTAAACATATATATATTTTTCTATTTTACCAAAAACATCATAGCCAGGGGGAACCACTGAAACATTGTAATCTTGAACGTTTACACTGACGCGTGGTTTCTTATCAGTTATGTACTTAGTTAGGAAAATCCCTGAGCACCCATCCCTAAATTATATAGTCTGGCCCAATTTAAGTCTTACTTCCTATATGCAATCAAAAGGCTATCCATAACTTCTTCAAATAGATGAATCATACAGTGCTATTCATACTTGCATCACTGTCGTTATGGTTGGTGCTAGCCTTAATCGTTTTTTGACAGGATTTGAAGAGTATTAGTAATAAACCATGGTTGTATTGTGATCAGTTTTAAGTCTAGATAGACAACTTTGCCTAGATTAACCAACAAACTCAGTTGAATTTTAATGACATACAACTTAATCCGTACGTATATACGCCACTTTACGTGCTTTTCTACTGATGCGAGCTAAGCCTGACTAGATGTTTCTTTCTTGTTAATCGCTATAATAGTAATGTTTCAATTTGCTTGGTTTCTTTCTGCAAACTAAAAGCAACTGATTTTTACACCATCAAACACAACACACTATGTAGTATTTGAGCAATACCAAAATCAATATTACTTACCTTTCTATTTCTTGCTGAAATTTGTTGAGGCAATACAACACTACGTGCAATTTTGCTTATGCTAATGGTTTGTAAGATTATGATATATGCCACGTAATTTGACAGCAGTGATAAATACCGCCATTGTATTGTACACAGAATGGGAATATCACTTGATCAGTAAAGAGAAAGAATTGGCAGTTTTTATTGATGAACAACAGAGTTGCATTATCTCCTCATTTTTGTGTAAACATGGATCCTATATGATGTATGTCTCTTATAATCATCCATTACTGACGCAGAAAAATAGCATTGGAAGTAATTCTCATCAATGCATCACTTGCCTTTGATAAGGAACATGTGGAGACTTTTACAAGGGACAGAACATTTATCTGAAAGACAAGCTTTATGCAGTTGCTTTGTTACAGTCACTCATGATCATTGTGGATACAACAATGGTCTTAATATTTTTTCCCCTTTTTTTCAGTAGCTGCAGACAGCTTGCATACAACAATTCGGAAACCTACATATAGTATATATTTATTTCCCAGTTGCAAAAGTCATTTCCCTTCTTGAGACCTATAGCAGAAACATAATGCAGTGTATTCGGATATTTTATTTGCATCTTGTAGAATGTACATCTACAAACATGTAAAGGCACAATCGGTATATTATATTTCACTCGCAAGGTCACCATCTTGTTTCCCATCTAAGGAAGATACACATCTTCTTAAGTGTTCTGTTTCTTTGCGAAAACTGATGCAAACTTACTTTTAATGCCAGAAGAACTGAATGTGGTTACGAGAATACATCTATTCTCATTCAAATTAAGAACAAAATGTAACTGGTACAACAAACAGTAGCCAAAATGCCCCCCCCCCCCAAAAAAAAAAAAATTGATAAACGATTAAGCAAGCATACACAACAGTGCTGATAAAAACAAAACTCTTTAATCACCAAAGCGTACATTTCTAAAGTGCTGGATATAACCAATCATTTGCACACAGTGCGAAAGTAGTGATATTTTAACGTGGGAAGTCATACAAAGGAAATTCACATAATTGCTTTTACAATTTCATTGCGGCCCTGTTAGGAAGGCGTGTATGGCTTGATGCATAGATTGGAACTCAACTTATTGCAATATCGGATAAAATAAACCATATTACCACGTTACAAAGTGTTGTTACCAGCATAGTCAAAGGACAAAATGTTCGCAAAATTTTAGCTCAAAAGTAAAATTTTCTCAAGAAAATATAAAGCATTTAGAAAAAACAAGTACAATAAGAACAACAAAGCATAAAAAGTGTGACTTAATCATGAGTATATGTATCAAAATTTTACACCTGGAAAAAAGAATGGGGAGCTGCAGTGTCCTTAGCAGTAAGGTGAAAGAAAAAAATCTTCAAACTGTGTCTGGTTACGGTCCCATCCACAAAGCGAGAAAATCATGTGTAGATTCTGACAAAGACACAGTTCATGATCAGATATATGAGCTACAGGCAATTGTACCAGAAAGTGATGGTAACCAGGATACATTATTTGGTCTTAAGGTGCCAGGATTGTTTGGTCTATCACGGCTCTGCCGAAAAAAAATCACAAAATGACTTTTGTTCTCTATTTGAAATATAAACACCTAAAGTATGTGGTGACCTAATATTGTTTGAAAAAAAAATATATGAGAAAATCAATAAAAAACTACGACAAGTTTCAGAGGACCACTGCACGTGTATCTTCTGTTTACTTTGGTATGTTAGTGGCCAATACTGTTTGAACAGCCATCAACCGCGCTGACCGGCCCATGACAACGAAAAAGTCACGTGACTGCAGGGGCAAAATGGCGCCACGTTTGATTCCATGCACATGTCAGTCGAAGAGAGATACACTTAAGGAACTAGTGCCATTTAAACAACTTTCTTTTTGCTGATATAGTGACTTATGACATTATTGGCAATCTAGAGATATTCTTGCACAATGTGATTTATCAAAATGGAGCGTGAACTGCGTCACAGCAGCAGGCCAATTTGACAAGGCTCCATAGATCCGACTTCAAAGCCTGTCAAAACTAAACAGGATTAAACACCTTGCGTCACTGAACAATGGACTTTATTACCGTGTTTGCTAATGAGTTAATGTTTTGCAAGCTTTTGGGAGTAATCTATTTGATAATGTTAATCTGAGTATATATGTGATTTCAGCCATTTGTGGCTAACCAAGGACGCCACGCGAAAGGACAGTCCACTCTTGCTATTTCGCCAGGTCAATCATCTTTGCGGCAATGGGATTATTTGATAGCGATCTAGCTGATAGGCAGACAGCGTGGGACAATAAACCCATGCATGTGTATTACGCGGTTCGGCCGCTTTGGGCGTTTAACATCATGCACACTCACGCAAACCAAATACCAGCCTTGAAACCTGAGGAACATATTTCAACTTAATTTGAAATGAATCAGCGGATTTGATGTTTCATAAGTCCCAGCAGCACCTTTAGCACAATGCCAGGGAGTACATTCGAATAAGTAATAACATCATTTGCCATCATGTGCGAGTGGATTCGATTGCACCGCAAACCAACATTCATCAGCTCACCGTTCGCCCGTAGCTATTTGCCTGCAAGCGTGTACATTATATTGTAGGCAAACTTCAATACTTCCGACTGGCTATTTCCATTTTGTGTTTTAAAGGATAATTTCCTCTCACACGGATGAAGATTTGCCAACCGCCTGTTTTTGTCGTAATTTGAATAATAAAGTCCAAAATTGACACAAAAAACCTTCCGTTGGTGGCCTCAATGTTTCTGTTCTACCGCCAAGATAATTTATACTGCTGGAAAGCTCGGGAGTTTGTCTCTTTGTGTAACAAGCTCTCCAATCGGTTAAAAATTAAGGATTCCTGGGATATCCCTACAATTTAGCGTAAAATTCACCACTGTTTTAGTCGAGAGAAGTTTTGAGGCCTGTCATTGATAACTTTAGTCACGTGACACGCACGTCCAATCAAATGCGTCTAATCCCATGTGCCTCCTGCATGTCCCTAGTTCAGAGCATGAACACGGCACGTGCACTTACAGACACTGGATCTAGAGCCTATTTTCTTTTACGTTGTAGTTTTGCAAATAGACTTGAATTGCACAAATTGTGAACACAAAGTAAGACAGGAGCAAAAAGTTGTGACGGAAAGCAAAAACAAAAAAATACGTAGATTCATTACCACACGACAACGAAGCCACTGTGAACACATAGATGACTGCGTTGTTTTCATTCAAAGTGATCGCTATATGTCGAAATAAAACATTAATATTGGAACAATGAACAAAAATTTAGTTTCATTAAAAAGTGCAAATGGAACAAGTCTATAACACAGAACCAATTACAAGTAAAAGCCAAGATGCATGACAGAAAAAAATTACGGGATGTTACGGTAAATGATGTATGTGAGCACACAAAACCCTTGTATTCTGCCGCCAATGTTGTTTCGAAAAACTGCAACCGCACTAAAGTAAAGGCTAGACATTTAACATATCCAAGTGTGCCTAACCTTTGGGTAAACTGACGTGGAAACTGCACAGCAATATCAATCATGTAATTTATAACAAACTTTCTGGTGGTCATTTTCAGTGAAACTTGATACGAAAAAAGCCCTCGCACGTTCAATCGGACTATCCTACATGTTGCTTGTTGCAAAAATTATTGAATGATTGTCTTGTGGTGAACGCTGGCAATATACAGCCTGGCCCAGGTCTAACGATATCAGATTATAAAGCCGGCCTCCCAAGTGAAAATTTCAAAACAAACCGTCACACCACACGTGGAGCCAATTGCCGGCTGCAATTTTGAAAAAGTGTGTTGTCAGGGCCATGGCCATTGAAGAAACAGGCAATTTTACAAGCAGCCATCAACGAATATAGCATGGACAATGCAGGTTACAAAGCCATCAATTCTATAAAGAAACTTTGAAAACGCTGTCACCAAAACAAAACAAAACAAACAAAAAAACAAAAAACAAAAAAACAAACAAACAAACAAAAACAAAAAACAAAAAACCAACAACAAAAAAAAAGGAAATTAACCAGCAGTTAAAGCAACTTTGCTCAGTAAGCAATAGCAGACAAATCATATACCCTTGCATCTCCTTCAACACTGAAACTAAAGACAATCTCTTTAAATCATTCATTGACAAAGATAAAAATACAGTTCTATGATTCCATCACATTTTCTCTTTGCAAAGCCTAAGTTGACATTTCATTTTTTCTAGATCCTTGCTTAGGTATTCTGTACATCGTAAGTATAAGTCTAAAGGACTTCGTTTAATGAGAAATGTGATGGAAAGAGCTTGCCAAAGGGTCCCAGAAGAAAACAAATCAATACAAGCACAGGTTCATACAGTTGGTAATGTTTCTGCAGGATGAGTGCAATTGCTGTTCACAAATCTGTGACACAATTGTTGTAGCTTTGATTTAGATTGTCATCAGAATCTTTCATATCTGTCAAATAGTGTACCACAGGGTGAACGAAAAACATTGTTTAAAGATAAAGCACTTCCACAAAAAAGACGATACAAATAAGTTTATATATATATATATATATATATATATATTTCCCCCTATCTTATATGTATGTAGGTATATATATATATATATATATATATATATATATATATATATATATATATATATATATATATATATATATATATATATATATATATATATATATATATATATACATACATACATATAAGATAGCGGGGTTGGTTCAGTTGGTATCTGCATCTCCCATTTTCGGCCAGGTGATTGGTGCCGAAGGTTGCTGGTTCATGGTCCGTTTTGTCTGAGCGCCAAACCAATGAAGTAGGTGGTAGTGAAAGTGACGTTGCTCCATGGTGAGTGGCGAGTCCTGATTGACAATGCAATAACTGCGTCTTATGGTGACAGTTTCCCTTGATGGGATGCCAACCATTTGAATATAAGCAGAAGTCAACAAAGAATGACAACAATGATACAAATTTAACAATAGCAAGATATTAACTATTAAAATAAGTACATAGTAGGTAACCTTGTCGCCATTGGTGTGTCGATAGTTAAACAGTCTCAAGCAAATCCTATTCCCTGGTGAGGTACTATCTCAAGGTTCCAAGTCCTACGACAGGTGCCAAATAATCGCGTAAGAATCCCACAGAGGTATGATTTGGTTCCAATGTGGTACTTAAAGGTGTGGTGCTGATCCAATCCCATTTACAATGTCTAAATGGTAGCACCAAATGTACTAGTCCACTCAAGACATTGTCCACACTCCACAGATAATAACAATAGCTCACAGTCCTACTCGCTTGTAGTCACATAGCTTCTTTCAGATCTGCCGAATATTCTCTCTAGTGAGGAAAATTTCTGCCTTATATATGAACAGAGACACTTCACCACTTTCCAGTTTTCTAATTCGTCCTATTACCCGTGCATTGAGCAAGACCTGTCTCTGATCTTTTTATATCACCTCTCAAATGTATGCAAACTTTACAATGAAATGAGACATATGAAGGTAGGTCAACATGTTGCCTGAGAGTCACCCCAACAAAGCAGGCTAACTGTGTGGCCTGGTACACACATCAATGAGCACCGTGACCTCTAAAGTCAAAACAAACAGGCATACCCAAATTCATAACACCCTTAATGCGCTACAGCCAAATGTGTCCATACGGCACAAGAAGAGACACTGAAAATATATGTCATAATTTTCCACAATTACAAAATTGCTACTTTTCGTTGCTTTGGCCTTAGGAGTGGTACAAAGCTAAAGAGCATAAAAGTTGCTTTTATGCGAAAACAAAACAAACAAAAAAAAAAAAGATACAAACTGACAGTACCTTACTCTGTGAAAGGAGCAGATTACGAAACAAAACTAAACTATATGCAGGCATATCCTTTGAACCTTACCTGCTGCATAAGAAAAAATTAAGACTCGTGTTTCTTGGTGTATTACTCATTACGCAAAGACTTGACAGATATCATTTTCATTATAGTGCGAAGAGTTCTACCTTTTATGCTTTTGTACAAACTAGGCTTTTCACTGCAGATAGTAATGGTCAGTATAATTTTAAACTGCATTGTGTTGATTACAAACGTATGTCACATTGCCCAAGATCACTTTATGAAATACCTATCTGCAGCAAATTCCCATTGTACAGAGTAAACGCTCAAATTAAATGACAACTTCTACACTCTATGCCTAAGCTTCTCCACTCTGCATTTTAATAATATAGAAATAATCAAACACCGCCTGCTGCATACAAATTTTATAAATAGGACAGAACATGATTTGAAAGGACTTCATATTTCAGCGATCACAAGCCCTTTATGATATTTTATTTTATCATTTTTTTTTGCAATGCCATGTTATGAACAGACTCTCTTAACAACATATATATATATATATATATATACATACATACATACATATACATATATATATATATATATATATATATATATATATATATATATATATATATATATATATATATATAAAAGTGTGTGTGTGTGTGAGTATGTGTGTGTGTGTGTGTACATGGAGCTGTACAGTTATTATGATTAAACATAAGCATTATCATCATAGAAGTCTATAGCATAAAAATAGACAATATTAATTGCAATATATATTTCAAATTGAGCAAAAAACTTTGTTACTTACTGCATCACATTTGGGTATTTAATTTTCTGCTTTAACCTAGTGCTGTAACATATTTGCAATAGAAAATACCGCCTATAACAGAATTTAGAACGATTTAGTACTCTGCAGTTAGAAATTTTTATTTCATATTAATTAGGGTGTACCTCTGATATGAAGCTTCTCTCCTCTTCTGCTTTAATAATTAAGACCTAAGAATATTCCAGAGTTGAGTGTGCAAACAGAACTGCACCGTCCAGCTGGCTAAACACATTATTGCTGTGGCTTAGTGCAATATATTGCCCAGCAGCGCGGCAATTGAAACTAAAAAAGTAAAATATATTAAGATACCTCCATGGGCGAATATTTTTCTCTGTCACAAGAATTTTAGTATCATTTGATAATATTCACTGCTGACGTGGTTTCTATAATGATGAAGGCACAGAGCTTATGGTGGCTGGAACAATAACATAACAGAGAGAGGCTGTGTTTTCAATTCATATAATGCAGAATGTGTCATATTATTTTCCAAACCAGCCAAAAAAAAAAAAAAAAAAAAAAAAAAAAAAAATTCTTTTGTCAATATGCCTTTCCTTAAGATTTAGGGTACATGTAAAATTTGTTACAATTGCGATGCAAAAACGAGAATAATTTATAAAGTTTATTTCCTTTTCTTTCTGATGTTTCTATAGAAACAGCAGCTACCCCGAATGCTCCCAGACAGGGATATTTGAATGATGCGTACAAACTGTACTCAGTTGCCCAAAGTAACCTCATAAAGTTTGCGTGATATAACAAGCTTAATAGCTCAATGGAAGTAGCCTTAATGAGTACGGCAGTTGCTAGGACTGCACAGGTTACACATAGAGCGCTTCGAAGATGATTAAAAACGCCACTGAAACATTAATTCAGCTAAAAATCAGTAATTTCAAGCAGAACAAAAAATGAATCATACCAGGAGAGAAAGCAAAGATCGCTACTATAGCAATCCCAAAGATCCCCAGCTAAAGTTAAGACTGCGCGCCTCACTATATGTTTGATAAGGGGAGTTCCACATGCATTTTTCGCAGTTCACGGTGCCGAATGTTCGTCTTTCGTGGTGGGAACCATATAAGCACCTGTCAGAAGAGAGCCCATTCAAGGGTGAGGAAACAAATTAAAATGGGGGATGACAGCGCATGCCTGCTTCTGCCTATAATGTAACAAAGAATTATAACCCAGCTGGTCTCTCTGCCATCCAAGTTCAGATTACCACACAACGAAAATGATGAGTCACCAATCTGGGAGTTCTGTATAGCATTAGCTAAATATGATGCAGTTCGGATCTTATTATTTTTCATTTTGGTCTGTCTCTCGCTCTGTGTTTGTAAATGTTATATTATATTAAGTATCATCATCATCATCATCATCATCATCATCATCATCATCATCATCATCATCATCATCATCATCATCATCATCATCATCATCATCATCATCATCATCATCATCATTTTATTCAACCCCCAATACGGAGGAAATAAAAGAATGGGTACATTTAGATATAAATGATACAAATCTCATATAAAATATAGTGCTACAATGACATGACAGTCCAGCAGCGCAGCCAACAGACCCTCGGTTCCTTGCGGCAACAGCCACTCTCCGGAAAATAGAATGAGATATGGGAGCTTAAAACGAGTTAAATAACGACGCTGCAATGCAATGTTCCCTGCTGTCACGTATATTAAATTGAGCACTGGTTACTAAAAATTAAAGCGAGTCAACGACGCTGTTAGATTCACCTGCTAAGACAGGAGCCCACCTACCATTATTTAAAATAACAGATAAAGCAGAGCGACCACCAGCAATAATCATTCCAATAAGCGGGCTCAATTGTCCCCTCACTAATATACTTGCCCAAGAAATGGGAACAAAGTGACTCAAAGGGCAAAGCAGTTTTGAAAACTGAGTTAAGTAAGGAAAATGTATCACGCATAATGACATCAGCAATTGAAGGAATTTTGAAAGCCCTCAAACGGTCAGAATGATGGGACCGTTTACCGAAACCGAGAGCCGATGTAAGTGGACCACCTTGCGTAGATTTTAACAACTTAATTTGACTTTGGGTCAACTGTATGCACGCCACACCATAAGTTAGACAGTGAAGACCCATGGTCTTCCAGAGATGAACTTTTGCATGTGTGTTGAGTGCAGGGTAAGTAAAACCAGAGCTACTCAATCCATACATGCAACGTCTGGCCGCACAGATGCAGTTAGAAACATGCTGGTTAAAGTTATTGTCCCTAGAAAACATAATGCAGGGATTAAAGTAAGCTCCTCCTGGACAATATCACTGCCCTTAAGTTTCCAGACAGAGTTATCAACAAACACACCTATATGTGTGGACATGCATTTAGTTTAAGATATTGTAAAATTAAAACACTATATTTTTCACAGTTGTTACACATCGATTAGTGATTGTTAATCTGTTACGCTTGTAAACAAGACAGTAATATCATCCGCGTAAGCAAATTTATTTTACTTCATTCTGCCCATAATTACACCCGGTTCGGTTGATTCAAGATTAAATAGCAGGACACTACCTTGACGCGTGATTGAAAAAAAAAAAAGTGCTGACTTCACCTTTCCACATAATTTTGGCTTGAAGTAAGGAGTACCACCTGTATAAGAACATCCAATGTGGCATAGGTATAGTGTTGAGCATTTTGTAAAATAATCCATGATGCCAAATTGAGTCAAAACACCTCTCAGCGTCGAGCTAGCAAATATATAATGAAGATTTGGCTTGATTAAAATAGTTAACAACATCATGTATAAATGCACAAGCTGCAGATGCATCCCTGTGTTCCCTGAACCTGAGGTGGGTCGGAGCAGCACCTTCAGTTGTGCAAAGGTACCGCTCAATGATCTGGGATTGAGCTGAGCCCACTGGAATCGGTGAATAGTTTGTAGCATCAGTTGGATTTAAGGTCGGCTGTTTCAAAATGGGAACAATAATCCCAATTTGAAAGTCGCGTGGGATAATACTGCAGCGCAAAATGAGTTTGTACACAGAAGACAAAATAGAACATAATATGCCAGAATTACCGTGCTTGAGATGCCCAGGATATATGCCATCAATACCGGCGGCTGTATTACCTTTTAACGACATAATGAACTTATTCACATCTTCGGGTGATGTAGCGACATCAAAAGTATCATTCATATGTTTACCGAAAATGGAATGCACTTAACACTTTATGGCATTGTGTTCCTTAGATATTTCGCCAGAGTCTTTCATTACATCATTACACCTTGATAGTAGTTAGCAGACTGATTTGCATTAAGCGTGGAATCAATCTTGTTTTACTTGTGCCTCTTTAAAGCATTTCATAAAGACGACATCTTATGCTTTCTGAACCAACAATTAAGGCGTTGGAAATCCCGGTCAACATGAAACTTGCATGTATTACCTGCTACATCAACGTTTATATATATATATATATATATATATATATATATATATATATATATATATATATATATATATATATATTCCAATCTTCTTACAAAGCACCTGCCTGAGGTCTATCATTACTAACCCACAAATATTACCAAAATGTTTTGTTATCCCTCAAAATGCTTAAATAAGGACACCAGTAATGTTTGGAAGAAATCATTGAGTACATATTAACAAATTTTGTTATTTTCCCACGGTTCTGTTTTTCTTCATTCATTTTATTTCTTTTTCCATGTTTGTATTGTCTTTAATCACTTTTATATTTCAAACGATAAGTATTACATTAAGGGTCTTTTTTGAATACGTCATTATAAGTATATTTGAATTATACAAATCCCAAGGGAATGCATACACTGAAAATTGATAAGAACAAGCCAAATATAATTATTCGCATGTAACAATTAAAACTTTCACATGTTTGATCTTCTAGTTTATAGGTAACAACTAGATGATATCACTGTAAATGTTGGGATGTGAAAATCAAAGCGTCATTTCATGTCACCCTCTTTAAATACAACGTGTATACATGTATATGTGAACAAAATCCATTTGTTTCAGGTACTCTGGTGGAACGCCTGTGGGTGGAGAAAGCCCAGAGGGACATAGCTCCGAATACCTTATGCAATGGGCTGCATTATTGGGACTTTTGATAAAGTATATATGAACACACGTAAGATTGAAGACCAAAGACCTTTTCGTTTTTTTTTTTTTTTTCTTTTTGTGAACGTAGACATTTTCATTCCTTACATACAGTTGTAATTATACCATGCAACATGAACCTGAAATACAACAGTTCAGGTTTTTGGGGTCATTAGAATGACCAAGCCTGTCTAAACTTCTTTCGCAACTATTGGTCCTGATCAAGATATGGACATTCCTAGAGACTGCCGCCTGGTGGGTGACTGTGGATACGCTAACCCCTATTTAGTTATGACCCCCTTTCGGGCACAAGAGATAAATACTGCAGGTGATCAAAACGAAAAAGGAACTGATTTTAAGTGTAAATAAAGTGATCACAAAACACAGAATATACATTGAACATATTATTGGGATGATGAAAGTTTACCAAGCATAGAGAGAGAAATCATGTTGAAATTCCTAAAGGTAACTGTAAGTATAGCTGTTTGCCATGTAGTTGTTTTTTGTTTTTGTTTTGTTTTTTTCATTCTAATCAGACATAGGTCAACCTGTCAGTCAGCTGATTTACATGCTAATTATTTATACGAAAGAGAGAGAGAGAGAGAGACAGACAGACAGACAGACAGACAGACAGACAGACAGACAGAAAGTCAAATATGTATAAATTTTCCCATTTATTGAGAGTAACCATGTATAAGCTGCACATCAAACGCTTTGAGCCAACCTGACATGACCTTAACAATAACAAACTATATTCATCAGACAATTAAAAAATAACAACAACAACAACAACAACAACAACAACAACGCTCCAACTACATTGTGAACACATACTGCTCTGCAATATGTGTAGAAAATGCTTGAATGTTCAAATTCTTACCAAATATCAACCTTTTCAGATCCAGTATCATTTACGAAATAGAAAGACGTGCTGGTGTTCATCGTCGGATGGATGCATGACCAACAGTGATGAAATTTAAATGAATGAGGGGCACTTCTACCTGACGTGGAACAGGTTACCAATATATTGGTAGTGGGTTAAACCAGTTTTTACGGGATTCCAATCCTCCCACTTTGAAAAACACCCACATTCATTTAAAGCAGGCCTAAAACTGATTGAGCCCTTAATATTAATGTACAGTTATAAAAGGTAATTCAATGACCATAATTCACAGACTTCACCCAAATAATGACGGGACAATTAAGAAGTTTAAGTCAGGCTACCATACTAGCAGGCATGATTCTGTAATACATCAATAAGCCAGGCAAAATTTCCTCAAGCTTGCAAACCAGCAATTATAAACCCTGGCTATAAGAAAAATGACCCTCTCAATAGATCAAACTACCGTCCAATCAGTATACTGTCCACTCCTTCAAAATTTTCGACAGAATTCTAATCAACCAAACGGACAATTTCATTGAACATATTTTATAAAGATATACAGCTGCTTTTAGAAAGAAATACAGCTGCGAAGCAGCTCTCATTCGACTCACTGAAGAGTGGAAGAAATATCTTCAGTCCGGGTATTTCATCGGCTTCATCCTTATGGACCTTAGTAAGGCTTTCGACTGCTTGCTTCATGACCTGCCTACTGCAAGGCTGCATGCCTCCGGCATGCAAAACAGCAGTGTTCAGCTCATCAACATGCACAGTGTGCAAGGGTAAAATCACGTTCAGAATCTATCCTCTTTGACCATTACCACCATGGCACCCATTGAGTTAAAACGAAGGACATTCTCCAGTTTATGCCACGTTGATTTGCCAGCTTGGCCGTGTGTCATAACCTATTTATTATTTGCATATGTTTATCCGTTACACCTGAAAATGTATTATATGTGTATGTATGTATGCAATTATTATTATTATTATTATTGTTATTATTATCATTATTATTATTATTATTATTATTATTATTATTATTATTATTATTATTGTTGTTGTTGTTGTTGTTGTTGTTGTTGTTGTTATTGTTATTGCTATTGCTATTGTTATTGTTATTGTTATTGTTATTATTATTGTTTTTATTATTATTATTATCATTATTATTATTATTATTATTTTTATTATTTTTATTATTTTTATTATTATCATTATTATTATTATTATTATTATTATTATTATTATTATTATTATTATTATCATTATTATTATTATTATTATTATTATTATTATTATTATTATTATTATTGTTATTGTTATTGTTGTTGCTATTGCTATTGCTATTATTATTATTATTATTATTATTATTATTATTATTATTATTTTCATTTATTATTATTATTATTATTATTATTATTATTATTATTATTATTATCATTATTATTATTATTATTATCATTGTTCTTGTTATTATTAATATTATCATCATTAATAACATTGCATGTTACATGGTGTATATATAGAACATTTACATTTGTTCATGTTTACGCAATAATAATGTTACATAGTGGGTCTCTCACACATAAAAGCATTGGATGCTCTGGGCATGAATGTAGTTTCATCTCCGTTTGTTCATTGTATTTGATACTGTATCTTATGATGGTATGTTAAATGGAATTTTCCGAGCAGAGCCACTCCAAGAGTTGTACACACGCTCGATGGACATCATATATAATTCCCTTATAATTGGTGGTGACATTTTCGTAAATTCATCAGTTAAGGGTATTAAATTTGCATTCCATGAGGTTCGCGTCTCTAAACAGACACCATCACCACCACCCCCCAACCCCATAAGGAAAACCACTAAGTTAAACGAACTTGTAAAGCAAGAAGGGTCTCTTGCTGCGGCGGCAAAACAAAGTGAGCAGTTCTCGTCGCTGCGGACAGCTTGCGCCTGCGCTCAACTTTTCCAGGGAGTCGAGGGTTTCCAGGGCAGCAGAGTGAAGGGTGCTTTCCCTGGTCTCAGTTCCCATATTCCAGTGCCCCAAAGTGTATATACTACCAATGCCAGCTAAATGAAGCAGCCTGATCTTGTAGATGTTGGTCAGTGCTTGGAAAAGGCTGAATATGTCAACGGTTCCATGGACCTAGTCTGTGGAAAATTTCGGTGTGAAACCAGGCAAAGCTGGGTGTGCAATTCTGTAGAACTACTTACACCATGTATATGATACAATTTTGCATGATGCGTATATTAATATTAGAATAAATATATTTATTCCACATCAGAACAGCTAAAAAATTCAAGGAAAGAATTGGCCAACAACCAAGCAGAAGGCCAATCGATTTTAAAATGCAGTGTATTGTTTACTGCTGCAATTGATGATTTATATGCTGACAACCCAGACTTTAATTCCAATACAGCTCACCAACGATATGGGCAACCATCTGGATTTACAAATTCAGCTCTATTTGGCCACAAGACATTGTGTTTTATATTTGACGTTTTATTTGAACTTTTTCCCTTTTTTTTGGGGGGGGGTGGTGTCAATTGGGCTTCTGCAGTCTGTGAGAGAGGGTAATTTTCACAACACTTTGTTGGATGCACACACACACACACACACACACACACACACACACACACACACAAACACACACACACATCATGCATATTGGCATTATGTGCACATGTAGCTGTAATCCATAACCCCTGAGATGATGCAAAATTGTTAAAGCTTCATGTGGTCGTCATTTTCGTTTGCAGTCAGTAACCGACAAACTCATCTGTTAAACTTACAGAGCCCTATTCAATCATAAAACCAGTGGACAAAGACATGCTCTCTCAGTGCACCTGGGGCAACGAGTCTCCCAGGTTCTGAGGAATGAATCATCAGGAACAGTTCTGTTCAAATCTTGAGGGGAGAAAAAGACCAGAAAACAACCCCCAGAAGGCCTATACAAACCAAACAAAGTTTAATCTGACAACTACAACTGAGAAACTCTCGGAATATAACATATCAAATCAAACGAAAATTTAGAAAAAAGGATGCAAAAATGACACATTATGTGCAGAAGTTGAGTTTCTGAGTGCTATAAAGTTTAGGACGTGATTAAAATGATCGGAACTGAAAAAAAAAATTGCAACCAGACCAATAATGCTATGTAGGAAGAGGCCGCACCAATAGCACAAGTACAGATTCTAAGATAGATACAGTAAATATTTTCACTAGGCATTGCTTTATTATTTCCGCTTCACTGAACGCGTCACCAGCTATACTATATTTCTAACTTTCGGGTCCCCTTGTTTCACCTACTGGATTTTTATCCATTGTATTATTTTTTTAGATGTTCCTAAGCAATTTGCTCACTCCGACTGGGTGGAATAACTACCTTTATGACAGATAAAGCTGACATGATTTTACCTTACTCATGCAAATAGGTGCCACGTCCATTCCAAGCTTTCTGTTTCTGCTTTATACGTTGTTTTTATATTTAATACTGGGGCTTTCGGTATCGATATCCCTATGATCATGTTCATATTTTACCACTTGAGACGTGTAATTCTGACAACTTATCGTTTTCTGCCCATCGCTGTACATACTTTACCCATTCTGGCTATATTTAGCAGGATACAGTGATCGTATACTCTACTCTAGTGTGTCTTCAGTGTGTCAATCTGCTGTGGCTGTGAAAATGTTTTATTCGCTTAAATGTGTTTGAGTCTTGTTCTTAAACTATCAGATTTTACATCGTGAAAGTTTTTCTAATTATTTGACAACCTACTTACCTTGCCAGTATCTTATATTAGAGACTGGCCAAGTGACCATTAATATCTTGTCTATTTCTTCTTTTTTTTTTTTTTTTTTTTTTTTTTTCTTTGTTTTTTTGTTTGTTTTTTTTCTTTGTTTTTTTGTTTGTTTGTTTTTTTTTCTTTTGTTTCCGTTGTTTTCTTTCTTTTTGTTTATTGTACAATTTGTGCGGTCTTTGTGCATGCTACACATTTTTCAGACAAGAAAATTGCTTTTGAAATATATCTCGCATATATTCTGATAATGGTATGAGTCAAAGCTTCAGTATGTATTAATTGTTGCTCCCCATCTGATACTTATGGCGGACGATGTCCTAGGTCTGTACAAAACTCCCGCGATATTACGGTCTGCCACGTAAATACACGTTGTCTTTCTAATAGCGGCAACATGTTATAACTACAGAACTATATCTCTGCTCAATTGCACAGGCAAAGTTCCTCAAAAGATTGTAATTGAATATGTGTTCAACCTTTTCTGGGACAATGTAGTTATCTCTAGATCTGCTCACCAGGCAGGATTCCTACCTAAAGATTCCACGGTCAACCAACTCTCCATTTATCACGAACTTTGCCTTAATATTGATCAAGACAAAGATGCTACAGTGGTATGTTTAGATTCAAGTAGTGCATTTTATGAAGATGCTTCATGGTTTCCTGCACAAAATAGAGAACCGTGAAATCTCAGGTAAATAACTTGAACAGTTTTCAAACAACATAGACAGGCACTATCAACGTGTCATTATCCAGTGCTAATTATCTAGCTTTCTTCAAATTAACGCCGGTGTCACACAGGGTTATGTTTTCGGACCACTATAATTATATATACTATATTATGCGCATGGTAAACTCAAGCAAAAAGCTATTTGCGGATGACACAACTCTGTACTCAGATGTAGAAATTCCGATAAGTCATTCGGAAACTATCAGATCTAAAATGTGGCCCAAGGATTGGCATAAAAATTTTAACGCTGAGAAAGCTGACTCCATGCTTATTACTCGCAGAACAAACACTATCCACCATCTTACTTTTCAATTTCAAGGTCGGGCCCTTGATGATGTGTATCAACACAAGCACCTTGGAGTCACTTTGCGACCAGATCTCACATGGTCAGATCACATTAGTGATATTGCAAATAAAACCATTAAATTGGCTTATGTGATGAAGAGACCGAAATACAAACTTGACAGAAAAGCCTGAAAAACTACTTATATCGCGTTCGTCAGGCAAAAATAGAAATCTTCAAGTCTTGAATGGAGGGAATGCATTGCAAATGAGCAAGATAAACTTGAACAGGTTCATTCCGAGGCTGGTCAAATCAAAAATAGTGCTATACATGCTGCTAGTAATGCAAATTTTTACAGAGATCTAGGATGGCACAAACTACCCAAGTGAGCATCAAAATTAACTTTAATGTACAAAATCGTTACTAAGTGTGCTCCTAGGTACCTCAGTTCTGTTATTCGTACAAATCTTATTGGGGAGACTACCAGGTACGGAACTTGTCAGCGCCTTGACCTATGTCACTTTTGGTCTCGCACTGAGCTCTTTCAGAAGTCCCTTTTCCCTTAAACTATGAAATTGAGGAATGAACTTCCTCTTAACTTTAGGCAAGCATCGGCACTCAGACCTCCCCCCAATTGAGAGACCTGTCTCATTTTCTGAATTGCTTTATAATGCAAATCGCTCTCGTTCAATTTCCCAAACTCGCCAGCGTCTTGGAACCTCCGAACTGAATTATCAACTCATCAAAATTGGAGTTAAGGACTCACCAAAATGGTCTTGTGATTCATACAATGAAAACAATGGTATCATTTCTATGTTTCTCCCCTTTGCATTGTACCAAGGTACAGACTACACACTGAAGTATCTACAGTAATCCGTTTATTTTACAATCTGTATTGTATGGCTCTTCATACTGCTCCTTTGCCGACAATGTTGAGATTTACAAGAGTACATGATTTTAAAGCAGCAAGGAAAAGTTTGAAGCCATCCGGTATAGATTAATGCAAATTAGATTTAACGACTTACGAATAAGCGACTCAGTGTATGGATTACAACACTTGTGACCCCTCTGTCTGTCTTGTAACAGTGAGTGTCACCTTCTCTTTGAAGCACTCACATGGTCACCCAGCTAACGCTTACATAATCTGGGTTATCATGTGTACAGTGTGTGTCTTGATTGTCCTTGTATTGACTGTCTTTTCTTCCCAGTGACAAGGATTTAGAAAGTGCGAATTCTTTTTCCCTACGGTGGTTTGCATAACAAATATGGAAGTACAAATGAATATAATAAACTATGTTTTAACAAAGTAAAGATCACGAAGAAAAGTACAAAAAACAAGGAATAGTGGTTCAGAAAAAAAAATATTAGACTTCTGCACGGAAGGCTCTTGCATTAGCTGTATGGGGCCCGATCACATAAAAACAATGTAAATACAGATAAGCAGCGCACCAGTTCTTCCACTTAACCTTTGGTAAAATAATAAACACTTCCACCCGTTCATTCATGTTCTTACTGAGATTATTTTTAACAAACGATGCTGCTGTTTTGTAATTTTGGGTGCATTGCATAATTGCTGTATTTGCCATTTTACTGATAGAAACAAAAAACAAAACAAGAAATGTATAAGTTTTACAAAGAAATACACTAGGAAGATGTACATTTTCCCTAAAAACTGTCCACAGATACCAGGGATACGTTTTGTACGAAAAATATTGAATAGAAAATTTTTCATTCGCACTTAGTGCTTTCCATACTTTAATTCTGAAATGCTCGGTCAATGGGGGGAATTTACGTTTTATTCAAGTAGATCAAAGTTTGCCAGACTTTGTTTTGTGCTATGCATTCACTCATGCATTTGACGCACATGCACTATTCCACATGACCGTGTCATGAGGAATGGATTTTAGACAGCACGAGTTTTAATACCGTTCAGTGCGAGCCTTTGGCGAGTAGTGAACGGTTTGAAATGAGTGACGAATCCATTCATCATGACATGGCTATGCCATATTTTTTCTCCCATAGAGCATTAAATACTATGTTTTTGTCAAAAATTCACTTGGTTTAGCGTGCTTGCAGCAGCATTTTTGACTCCACTTTGTTCACTTCCAACATTGCGTTGCTAAGGTACCTCACTCAAGGAAGAGTTAACACTTCTTTATTACGTAATCTGATTGGCTTACAAATAAAACAACAACCAGTGGGAATCTCTGTTTTATTTCATTTTGGTCGTAAAATCGTTCCACACATATGTTGGGAACGATTGTGTGTCAACATGGGTAACTATTATTGTTCCTTTATATCATATAATATGATTGGTAATATGTACAGCCATTAATACATCCATAGTGATACTATGATTGCTACCGCCCAAAAGTTTTGTCAAAAGTACGTTTTTTGTTCATTAATTAATGAACATGTATATATGAATGTGTTATCCAGACCCCAATCTCCCTAGAGTACACTTTGAAATGCAATTTACATAAAACATTGCATTGCATTTGTCCTCTTGGCGGCTGCTTTTATTACAGTGGAACAGACTGTTTAAATCTGTCAACTAATATAGCGGTACCATTTTTCATTAATATAATGATGTGGTATATTTTCTTTTACTTTTATTCTTTTTTCCTATCTTTGAATAATTGTTATTTTTTCCTCTTTTGGGGGCGGGGGCGGGCACGGTGTATGCTTGGGCATGCATTTATAATTTATAACAACTTACACTTTTACAGTCAATGAAAGATCACAAAGTGTATTTTCAAACGACATGTTTAAAGTGGCCCTTCATAACCAGTACTGTAGTTAGGCAAAATCTACGGTCCTCTCTCTGTCATCTGGTACGGTTCTCTGTTGGCATGTGTAGAAACGCAATAGGGTAGGCAATTGTATTTTATGGACCAACTGAAAACAGGAAAAGTAAGAAGAGTTGCCCCTGACATCCTAGGCAGAAATATCACTACTCTCACCCTCTCCAAGCTGTGTGTCACAAAAATTTGAAAGGATGATGGTAAAAAAGTCAGTGCTTCAAAGATAAATGGAGAAAGACAGAGTGACACACATTCATACAGTATGTTCTGCGTAGCATTCACAAGGGATTTATGTATCTTAGAAGAGGAAAGCATTGCCAGCAATCGGTAGACTGACGAAAGTGTTGCAAAAATATAACACAATCTTGTCAAAATCAATCAATATTCAGTCATGTTCCAAGCAAATTGGGATTCAAGTACGTAATTTTCAACAGCGTACGGATACTTAATCAATGAAGATTCAGGGATTCTTGAATGGGGAAATGGGTGCTTAAGGAAGGTTGAGGAGCTCCACGGGCAATGGCGCCCGGTGATTAGACCTGTGTTCATCAGTACCATACCAGATGATGCCCCTGACAACCGAATATCGTTGTAGCTGATAAAAATAGGCGTGCATGATCGAACAGCCGTAACGGGGAGGAGGGAGGGTACAATGGCTGGAGGATACAGGATCCTGCATCGCCATCCTTAACCAACCCAGCGATGCACATGCTCATAGTTACCCACATGCCCCAACCTGCAAACAAGAGAGTCATTACAGCAGAGTTTCATGGTCGTGCCTCATTGAGGTTCTGTGCATGCCTCTGTGAGCTACACCCAGTAGAGATGAGCTGGGATAGTTTAAAACTTTTTTTACCTAGCCCTTGAAAACTCGTTCCAAGTCACAGATCTCGAAGAGGTTAAGCGAAATGAATTTCACAAAGTGATAGATGACACGTTTGACAGGGCCGTAGAGTAGGCAATCTGCATTGAAGAAGGTTGTTTTGAACATATCTGGAGTGATAGAGGCTTAACAGGAAGGATCGATTAGTTTTAAGCCTAGGTCATAACAGCACTTATAAGAGTGAGCACTCCAGTGCTGACGACGATGAAGAAGAATCTTGTCTGCTAACAAGTAAGTCAAAGACCCTTTCCGGTGTCACAGTTTTTTTTTGTTTGTTTTTTTTTCGAAATGAGCTGTTTAAATATGTTCTTGTCACTTAACGTAATTTATGAAAGCTAAAGAACCCTCACCCCCCCCAATATATAGATAAAAAATAAAAGATAAACACAACATAAAATAAATAATAACAAATGAAAAAAAACAAACATGGCAGCTCCCCGAAAAAAGAATACTACACACACACACACACACAAAAGCAAGTGAAAAAGTTTTTAAAATAATACAAAATGGCTGAATAGGTAGAAACAATATGTGGTGAAGGTCCAGGCAGACCTTTATTCATATACCCACGCAACACACGAAGCAAATGACCGACATTGGCATTCATAAAAAGTAGAATGGGTGTGGTTTAATGAAGTAGGTGGACTTATATTGGGTTGTACGTGCATCTGTGCTTCACGCATAATCTGCAAATGGCCCTCCTTGTTTCGCTCACTCGATTTCTGGGGTAGCATGAGTGCCATAACAAATCCATATCATACTTGCTTTGTATAAAAGTGGAGGTGTGCTGATTAAAAAGAGTAAATGTTTTTTTTTTTCTTTCATTTTTTTTTTTTTTTGAGACTTAAATATAATCGTCAATTTTCCAGATTTTCCATGAACTTTCAAAAATGTATATTTCCACATTCTACAGAAACATTTGTAAAACTTCAAGCTTTCAATTTTTCCTGTCTCTTTTGTTCTTTCTGTTCGATTGTGACCATTATGACCCTGAAAAGGCATAAAAACGACCCGGAACAAGACATTCTCTTTGAGTACCAGCCTTATACAAGATAATTCCAATTTCATATCACAATTTTCTGCAAATCATCGCAAACTAGACGTCTAAAGTATGATTTAAAAATGCACACCTGTTGAACATTCATAAGGTGCCACAGAAAGGTCATTTCCCAAAAGTGAAGTTTAATCGAATTTAATGATGCTTATAAACAATTTACAGTTAAAATTCCACGAATATGCGTGGAAGGCGAAATATGCTAGTGTGTGCAGCCATACGATTCATCTTATTTTAATTACAATGATTTTCTCTTCGCACCTTGGCGTATTGGTTTGCCACATATTTTTCTGGCAATGTTTGATTCAGGAGGAATGAAGACATTCATTTCAATACATATTTTCCAACCTAAAATGGGGATCACTCGCTGGGACGATATTATAGAAACATGGAATTCTAAGAAAATTTAAAGCAAAGTGGTCTCTCATGGCAGCTATCTTAGATTGCATGTACTACTGACGTTCTTCCAACACAATGCTACATTGTGATATATATATATATATATATATATATATATATATATATATATATATATATATATATATATATATATATATATATCACTGTATGTTCATGATATCGCTCCTACATTTGCTGCAAATACGCGTCAGAAGTAGGATATTTTGTGCATTTTTTTGGGTGCAAAATACACAACTAACGGCAGATAAAGCCTACATACCAAAACGACAGCAGATAAACTCTACATACCAAAAAACGACTCAGGTAATAATTTTCAGTGCTTCTTGATGCCTTGGGGCGTCTTATATTTCGGATATTTGGTGTTGTAACGACTTTACATACTCAGGTTATGCTGAGAATATATATGTAAAAAGGTAACTGCATGTAGTCACTTTACAGGACAACAAAGAATTGATGTCAGTACAAGACTCCCGTGTTGCCATCTTTTGACTACCGTGATAGCATATAAGTCTCCTGTTTTTGCCGACACAAAGAAAATTTACATATTTTTTTCCAAATCGTACTCCAAATTTCCAGAAAGAACAGGAAATATAGGTACATATGCTTTCAGTACCATCATATAAGAAACATACATGCTCCACAACACAGAACAGACTGTCTTTCACACATGATTATGAAGTCGATATATAAAACCACTTGGACTTTACGTGCTCCGAATTTTCGGCGGTCTCCAATACAGTTGCTAGATAAAATGGTAAAGTTTTCTCTTTATCCCATGAACTATATCTATGTTGAAAAGCAGAGAATTCCTTTTTTACATGCTGGAGTAATCTTTAATCTGAAGTTTCAAAAATAGAAAATTTGATGTGTCTGAGAGTGAGTTATCATTTCCCCCACCAACAGCGATTGATTTGCGAGAACAGTAGTATTTCACTGTCCAGCCATGCATGATTTTATTTGCACTATGTTTGAAAGAGTATTCATCCTAAAAGATACCTTATGTCTACTTGCAACGCTTACGAAGTGTGGTGCGTTTGGTTTTGTTCTTGGTAGTTATTTCACGTAATGTGTGACGTAAAAATAACCTCGATCTCGTTTATAGGGTGCTTTCGCCAGCCGCCACGTTGAATGAGGGTTCATGGGATCATGGTAGTTCCGCAATATTTACAGTCACCGCATATAAAATTGTATGGTAAATCTCACTTAGGCTAGCTGAAAATCCCCCTATAAAATGCTAAAATTTACGTATTATATGCCAAGGTGTTTTCATATAACTGCCTGGGACAAAGTATAGTCTTTTTATGATTTTCAACTGATGAATAAGCACTTACGCCTTTTTTTTGTTTATATAGTACTTACAACAATTTTTCTTCCATCTAAAGAAGGATATACATTCTTATTTGTGACTGGAAGAATAACTGAATCTGCCCATACAATGTGTGTCATCATTGCGCCAGATCAACAGAACGCAGGCCAATTTTGATAAAATGTGCTTATCCTGTCTCTTTGCAATGTTCTCTGATTCAAGGATGATGATTTAACTTTTTTTCATGTGCACAATAAAGATCCTGGCTTAAAAACATTACTGTATTGCCCCACTCTAAGTGATTTTAGAACCTCTGTGAATTAATGAGATATTACAGAAGAAATTAAATCACGGTCAATGTAAAGAATTATACCAGGTGAACACCACCCCAGCCCATAATGTATACTAATATGTTACAAATGAGGTAAAACATGTTCTCAATGCGGTAAATATATTCAACGAAATTCATCTCTCTGACTGATCAAATATACAAACCTATAATTTCCAGTATAATTCTAGAGGCCACCAGCATTAACAACCTCCACGGTGGTACATAAATGTGTCAATATATAGACCTGTTTCAAGACTTGTAAGGAGAACAAAAACAACTATATAATACATGCCTAACAAGTAAAATGCAGTTTTCTGTAGGATGTAGCCAAGAAAATACCAGTAACAAGAACATATGTATATTTGAAATGTGTTCTTGGTTCCCGAAGTTATAGGAAATTTGTTAACACAATCTTGCTCGCTGACTCTAAGACTTTGATAATGGCTTTTTATACATAGAGTTGTCAGCATCAGCGTGTCGATATCCCTCTTGTAAATGTTCCTCTCATTTTTGTAACATATCATGCTATCCCCCCAAAAAAATGCTATCTTAAAAAAGGAATCTGGCATGTCTGCTGCTTGTTTGTCAAATTCACTTTCTCAGATGATATCCTTGAGCCACTCGCATTGAGTACCATTAAGTACCAGGGCAGATAAACGGCATTTCTGGCGCTCAGGTGATAGAGTTAGGCTTCTCCCAACAAGTACTTGAGTACATTAGCGAGCTTTCACGTGTCGTGCATTTGAATAGGAGTTGATATGATATGTTTCACACTCCAGCATCGAAACATAAGACACAGCCTAGTAGTGACAAAATACTTGCGTAAGGGATGCTTCAAAATTCTGCAGTCTCTTTCTGACAGTATCAAGCATTCTAGCATTAATTTAATGCGTTTACTCGGTTTGAAAATAAATGATTCTAATTGTGAACAACAGCAAACATAGTCCGTTTTACGTTACTGAACTCAAATACTAGCATTCATACTAACTTGAAGTCCTCAGATTTACTGACTGTATGTATTCATAATGAGAATACCAAGTCCATGTTCAGTTGCAGCTGATATCTTCCGATGCTTATTATAGACCACAATTATTTGAAAAGCACTCGATAAGTCATCTGTATTAAAATAAATGTTTTTCACCATTGCATAACACTCCTTTTCATTGTTTACTCTCACAATGTTCTATTATCTAACCATACTATCTTCATTTGACAATTATTCCTAACGTGTCATTCATGGACCATTTTCTTATTCCTGAAAAAAAGTATGAATTCAAATTTATTGTTGATGCTGATCTCTTTTATATCATTCACATAATTAAGTAAGGTTTATTCTTTTTTACTTTTCCCAGATTTTTTCTAGCCCATATCATTGCTTGTGCACTTTCCGTTTAGATAAAATGTGCATATGCCCAGACCGACGTTTTTGTAGTTACAGTTACGCCGGCTAAAAGTTGACAGCCAAACACTATTTTTAGCGTTTTGCTGGTGTTTGGCTTGTGTTTGGCTTGTGTTTGGAAACGTTTGAAAACGTTTTGAATGTGTTTGGAAAATGTTTGGAAAGTGTTTGGAATGTGTTTGGAAAGCGTTTGGAAAGCGTTTGGGAAAAATCTCAAATACTTTTACAAAACGTTTGAACACCTTCACAAAGCTACCGAACACTTCTCCAAACGCGTTCAAACACTTTCCAAACGCGTTGAACAATTACCCGAACGATTTCAAACACTCTCACAAACGCATTCAAACAATATGCATTTCAAACACTTCTATTTAAACACTGCTATTAAAATGATGAAGAATCACCAAACGTATTTTCAACAGGTCCAGCTATATATGATGTACCTACACGTAAATATGCACTTATCCAGCATTATAGGTTGTATATATTTACATAAAACACGATCCAAATACGTTCACCCAAGTGTCTAATTCAACTAAAATTAATTGAAGACTCAATTCTTCATTTAGGATGTCATGAATACTTCATTTTTCAATAACTGTTTCTGAAATCCATAGGCAATATCATGATCAGATCATGATTCATGATCTGATCATGATATTGCCTATTAATTTACTCCGAAATAATTCCTAATTTTCAATTAATATATATATATATATATATATATATATATATATATATATATATAATTACTCCAAGGACCAATGAAGTATCGCCTGGCTAATTCTATTGCTTGGCTTAGTAAGCCAAACAATACTTAAATTGAGCTGCTTCTGTATTCCCATTCGAAATTTTTAAAGTTAGCATTTTTTCAAGATTGTAAGTGATACATGTACAAAATGTTAGATAGAACTGATTTTTTTGAAAAAGCATAATTTCAACTTTATTGTGAAATGTACGTAATAGAGCTTTTTGGCTTATCCATAAATGAAGGCATGCACGTGTTGTTGGGCTTTTTAGGTGCTGATAAGCTTTTTAGACACTTGTTAAAAATATTCCTGTCATTAGAATTAGAATTAGATTACCAAATGTACATGTACATGTATCACATATGTTTGCGCAAAGTGTGAAGTGTTTGAAAGAGTTTTGAAAAGTGTTTGAAAACGTTCGGCTTTCACCAAACGCATTCGGCAAAGTGTTTGAAAGCGTTTGGAAAGGGTTTGCTACGCGTTTGCAAAACGTTTGACTTTCACTGAAAGTGTTTGGGAAACGTTTGGGAAACGTTTGGCGTTTGTTAACTTGAACACGAGCGTAACTGTAGTGTCTGGTATCCTTCCCTGAAAATATAGATTTTAAGTATCCTTGAAGCTTACTTACAGTATTGTGCCTAAGTATTGTAATGTGAATGTGCACGATGTTATTCTGTATATTAATCAGAAGCGGTCAGAAAATTACATCGCAATGTTTTTTTTTTTTTATTTGCATTTTCTTCCTTAATATGCTTTATATATTCGGTATAGAATCCCACTCAAACAACTACCAAACGGTAGGAACGCCGTGGAAACAGTGCATGCGTATTGTGTGGTAAGAGTCCTCTATTGTCTCTATAATTTTATTGATATAGAAACTTCAATGATGCAGACGCAACACCTATTAGTCCTTGTCACAATGTTCAGGGCATGGGATCCACACTGAGTCGATACTTTTGAATTTCAGTTTTGAAATGGATAATTTAGCGTCAAACATAGAGTTTTGGAACTGTGAGCCCCTTCCCCCTAAAAAGGGCAGCAGCCTGCTATTTTGTACCCTGATTCTACACAACGTGCACTATATATTAAATGGTACTTTGAAGTGTTTATTTATCTGAAATCGGCTTAGAAAATTAATCTAAATGTAATGTTGTCATTCTTTGTATATGTATTTTTTTCTGTATTCTTTTATATCGTTACGTATTTTTAATTCTTTATACCCGCTTTGGCCAGGAGTGTTCTACAGGGTTTGGGAGCTTAGCTTCAAACATCATGGTTCGTGTATTACACACTAATGTACATTAGTGGATTGAGTGTTAACATGACACCAAGTTGACATAAAAGGAATACACCACGGACATGCACACTGAGCCACATGTAACTATTTTTATATTAGAAGCTTAGTCTAGTCTCTGTTTACACCTCAGTCCAGCTGTTTAAGCATAAGATGCCTTCATTCTAAGAATGTGTCATGGCACCTTGGTGATATTAACGTACTTATGCAAACACGTATATATATATATATATATATATATATATATATATATATATATATACATATACGTGTTTGCATAAGTGCATTCATGTGAATTAACATTCGATGAATTATTGGGCGCACAGCAAGCATGTAGGTGTTTCATTGTTTCAAGTAAAAAGTGTGCTAAGGGCATGCGATATAAATACTGGGCATAAATTAAACCAGAATACGATATTATTATTTTTTCTTCAAGCACAAATATAAGTATACACTGCCACATACCTTCAGCAACTATAATGAACAGTTACTCAGATGGGGTACAATAGTGCAAACTCTTTGGATAATTTGATTATTCTCGATGAATTTACCTTCCAAGATGCATTCAGAAAACCAAGGCTACTATTTCATTTCTAAGGTGAATATATATATATATATATATATATATATATATATATATATATATATATATATATATATATATATATATATATATATATATATATATATATATATATATATAGATATATATATATATATACATCGTTTCCTTTTATACGAACATTTTGCCAAATTTGCATGTCAATACCTTTCTTGTCAGACTGAAAACACTGTTGTTTATGCAACAATGATTAACGTAAGGCATTGCACTATTTTCCAATAGGAGACATTCATAATTAACTACAATCCTGCTCACATCCTGTGTTGCAGGGCCAACAGACTGATGCATCCACTATGATCAGGGTAGATTTGTATTATATACCACATAAACATCCATAAATAACACCTTTTTAATCAAAAGAGAGCCCATTTGTAATCAATTTATGCATCCTTTATGTTTCAAATATATGTTAATACATTTTCTTATGATTTTTGTGTGTTTGTGTTGTTTATTTTATTGAGAAAGTACTTTTGGCCATGCTAGATACATAGATCTGCCCTGATGTAGGTGGCTCCCTATTTTTCGCAATAGATGTTAGAATAGGACCGCATTTAAATATGAATACATCCTATTATATTTCTATCGAAACAAAAATGTGTTTTAAAGCATTGTTGACTGTCACATGTACTTCTTTATTTTGATTCACGACGTCAATATAAAGAACATCTAGGAAAGCCTAAAAATATTATACAATTTAAGAAAGCCACAAACAAGTGGTTTAACACTTGGTAGTATGGGCATATTAAACCCAAAGTTCTATGCTACTTTCAATTATTTACCATTTTTCATATTAAGCAACAAACATTTAACACTACCTTTGATTCGACAGCATCTTAACTCAGTACATTGTAGTGTATATTTTAACAATGAAAGAGGTTGACTCTGTCATAACTTGTACCTGTATGTGTATAGTAACGATCAAAATTATAGTTTCTAAGCATTTCTCTATTCTGCAGAAACAATATTTGAGGGGTGAGAGCAAAAATATGTTGAACTAAGAAATAAGAAAAAACGGAGCCAAATATATATGTCACATTTGTTTTACTGGGACCTAAACGGTTAAATGACGTTAACCCAGTAATAATAGCTGAATATTATCAACTTATTTGCCATGCGTTATGATGCAGTTAATACTGAGTTCCCAATCACTATTATCTCCACATCCGTGCCTTTGAATTGTCTGCCTTCTTTTTTCCAGTATATGGTGTATATGAAAATAAAAGCCAAATATACCTTTCTCAGACATATTTGCAACTGTGTGTGTGTGTGTAATATCTATTCTGTAACATAACCTGGTACTCTATTGAACGACAACATTTCAGTAATGACATGCGAAATGTGTCTCACAAAATCATCATATACGCTACCTTCTTTCGTTTGATGTTTGGAATACAACTATACATAGTCTTTATATAATTGAAAAGAGCTAATGACTCGTTTTTCTGATTTTTAATTATGTTTCTGAATACCATGTAGAAACCATCCAACTCGATGAGTAATGACGAAGATACAGACCCAATACCTATTATTCCCTTTTTCAAATAAAATTAAAGTGTTTGCATTTTTGTCGTGACGTTAAAAAAGACAGTTATTATGTCATGGGGCTGACTTTACCCATGACAGATTGGATCCATTGTACGTTGATATAGGACTTGAAATTGTCCATGTCAATAAGCCATCTTTTCACATAAATTGGAACGTTAAGGCATTGATCAAGTACGATACGCTGGTTGAGAGTGACCAGGTATTCAATCAGTCTTCTAAATTTCCTTGGTATGTGCTGGGGGACAATTTTTTCATGACATTTAAAGCTGGAAATGACACAATTTTCCCTTATTGTTATATGACAGCAAGGAAACAAGATATCACAACTACCCCCACTGTACATAGCTTTCGCAGAATTGGTTTAAAAATATTTCATTCAACTAAACTACATTGTTCTTGCTTCAAACATAAATTTAACGATTGGGAAAGAGAGTACAGCCCCTTACTAATCCATCTCGTGAGAAAATGCAAGTATGGACAGTACAGCACGAGACGTATATGCTGCAGCTGACTACACCCAGACAAGAGAGACTGCGCATAATTAGTACGTTAAGCAGTTTGCCGGATTTAAAAGTGATAGAAAACTTGGATGCTTCATAGACAGTTCTTAATCCTCAAGAGATTTAAAGGGAATATCCGAGTTTTTTTTTGTTTTGTTTTGTTTTGTTTTGTTTTGTTTTTTTGTTTTTGTTTTTTTCAATATTGATTACACCAAATTTTTGAAGAACATATTTGTATCACAAACTCTAGTGAATTCATTTTAAACTCGTTAGTGTAATGTTCTGCATAACACTGTGCAAACCTAAAAACAGTACAAATATTCAATACGATTTGGTTTTCTAGATGTACATTTAAGTAATGCTACCTTGCATAACAGTTAAAATTTACATGCACTTGTATGGTGGTTATTCTGGAAATAAAAACAAAATTACAATCAACATTCTGAACATGTACAATAAAAATTGTTATGTATGTAATACTTGATTAAAATATGTCAGTTTTCTGTATCATAAAAGTGCTTATGTATCTACATATTTGCAGATTCGCTTTATATTATCAAGGTGTGGTGAACTTCCTTGTACAAATACATTGCAGGTGGCCCCAATGATCACGAATAGCAGAATCTGACAAACATTATTTTTCACTTTCTGCGTAATACAAACAGATTTCGTTCTAATATCTGATATGGGTGACCGTATGTAACGTCAAATGTAGTGTTATGTAAAGTCATTGGTTTGAAAATAGTGTTGGATGACGCAAAACAGTTTATCTTGCCTGAAACTGTATGAATATGATTAGACAGGGTAAGACAACGAAAACAAATTATTCAATCCATAATGAGAAACTATAAGTGTACTATGTATATATGTGTGTCTGTGTATTTATCTATTAGATATTCATGTAAGTATGAATGTATAAATCGGAAATTTCGTGTCCATTATTTGCAATGCGACTGCAGAATTTTATAATGATACTTTGCAGGACAGAGAATCCTTTGAGGGAGGAATGTTTTACTTGTTTGTTCCATGTGCTGCCCTTGGGGACATGCGTGCATTGACTATCATTGCTAGGCACCAAACTAGGCTTCCTCCATGTCAAAGCATCTTTGTAAATAGTGTATTCATAATGGAACCCATCTCGCCTAGACGGTAACATGGCTGACTCTTTCAGGTTCTTCACGCATTATGAAAAATATATTACACCTTGGAACACATAAATCAAAGTATCAGTATGAAAACTTTTGACTGGTGCATTCTAGATATTAAACAAGCAGATGCAAGAGTGCCATATCCTGTGGTTGGTAGTGCCCCAACCCCCGCAGTCTAAATATGTACGCACGTTAAATGTTTTCGCACATTCAAGGAACACATGTCCAAAATCCAAATCTTCAATAGCCATTTCAAGTTTAAAACAATAGAGATGTGAGACTGATGTTCTTTCTACTTTTCTGATGGTCTGCAAAATTGAAACGCCAGGATACTGTCCCCTATGCCATAAGGCATGTGATTAAAATTACACATGTGATTGGCAAGGCCCAGATGTGTCAATTACGGATATAACATTACTATGTTCATGTTATTTTGAAAAAAAAATAAGGACAGTTGGTAGTTTGGGAACACAACAAATACCATCCGGACACATATTGTGGGGTCGGATAAGCAAACGTCCATAACATGTTAGGTGCAACAAATATCAAACGTATCAGCATTGCGTTATTGACTTTTAATGAATGGCAATACCTTTTAAAAACAGACCACAAAACCTAGGGATGCGTTGTATGAAAGCAAACCAGCATACGCGTGTTAGCCATTGCACACAGATACGTGGTTCAGCAGTAACGTGACTATATGTTACATTTTTTCCAATATGAATTACAGTTAACAATTTTTGATATCACCCTCTGTGAAAGGCTGGCCGTTTGCTACTTGTCAGTATAAGTAAACATAAGGCAATATAAATATATACACAAACAGAAAGAAGTAAGAGTCAGAAGGGAACTCATCTTATGTAACGGCCATCCCATAGGACACTCCAATCCTGATTCGTTGTAACCTTCATGGAAATTATTTTATGGACATGCTGAGGTATCTCCACATTAACATAAATCAAAAGTTTTTTTTGTCTTTATACCATAGAAAGTCTACTGCGTTTTTATATAGTTAGAAGAAAAGCAGACCAAAACAAAGGCGTTTTGTTCTTCAATCTCCTCCTAAAGATTTGGTCAACCAAAATATAAAACAGATATATTTGTCAAATACAGTTGAGTCGTATTTGATTTTTGTTGTTGTTGTCCTCGTTGTGTGACGCAGGTTTCACCCCTGTCTGCTGCCTTTCCCCTTTTTTGTCTCGTTGTGGGTTTACTCTGTACTTGTCCGACCTCGTTGACTGTGACCCAGCTGTTTCCCGCGCGTTCCGGCGCATATATAAAGGCGAAGAATCTTGTTGCGGCCCCCTGCTTGTCACCCGGCGTCGCTGTTCACTGGGAGTGGAAGAGTTCTGGTTACGTTGCCCGCTTGCGGGCGCCTTGGGACTATGTTCCCCATATATTGTATATAATTAACGGACACATGGGAGCTAATAGTAAGTGCTTGTCCATTTCCCGTCGATTTACTTCCAATTTGTGACGAGTATTCAACTCGTTATTTTTGCCCGCGTGAAATTTGATGGAGTTATATCTGTTTTTTCATTCATGCGGTTCTTTTTTGTAGCTGCACTTGTAACAGGCACGTAGGGTGCGTATATTTGGCCAATGCACAGTTCACTTCTGTAACTAACATGGGGTGGTTGTAACGCAGACACTGCAATAGCGCTCCTGTAAGTATATTAAGAAGTTTAACTTGATATTAAAATGTAAATGTACATACTTAAATGAACTCCTAACTAAATGTTCGCATCGTTCAAAAAAAGGCAACTCGTGAAAACGCGTTTTACTGGGTCATGCTTTTTGCCGTTAAAGTGCGCTTACATGTACGAGTTTAGGAAATATATTGAGGTTTTTCAAACTTCATGTATTATTTGGTAAAACTTTGGTGAAATACATGTGTGCGTTGTATGTTTATAGTAAGACTTGCCAGGACGCGTACATGTCACGCTGTGTCAAGTATGATGCACGCGTATATGTCACGCTGTGTCAAGATGCACGCGTATATGCTACGCCGTGTCAAGTAAAAGCATTATCGTGATTTTATATGCTTGTTTCAAACTAGAATTGGATGGTTTTTCTTTTGTGATATACGCTTGTGCCGTTCATTTGCACATAAGAATCAATACTGTTGGTTTTGGTACTTGTGCACAACGTGTTGAAGGTGGTAAAATGCCGGGTAGGTATTCCGTAATATTGTAAGCATAGTTATTTGCTTTTCACGTCGTAGTTGAAAATGATTGACTGAGTATTTGTTATCATAAAGTACTTTGAAGTTTGACGGTAATTGGATCAACTTTGTGTGGTTTACAATTTTAATATGTGACAAAAGGGCCGCGCTTGATATATATATATATATATATATCAACTTCACAGAGAGTTTAGCTCATTATTGAATAGAAATTTATCATGTCACATGCACTTAATTTTCTTGAAACTAAAGTGGGAGCGCCATTACTTGGCAACTGTTTAACATACAGCAATCTAGTTTGGAGATTTAAACAGGTGAGTTACCTTTTTAAAGTAAGAATAACATCATGAAGGTAGGAACCTACTTTAGAAGCAGTAGTATCTCTGTGCATTCTAATTCAAAATGTTTTGAGACAGCCTTTTCATTCGAAAGCATACATAATTATTCCATGCAAAGGGAATGATCAGTGGTCTGCAATTTAAATATTGCATAAAGTTAATTAATTTGTATAAAGGATGGCTAAAAGTAGTACGGTTTGTTTAGAAAATTCCTTACAATAGTCATAACAATTAACTTAATTTTCTATGCATCGATCTGACTGTTGATATTTACCTTGATGAAAGGTTTGTGAAATTCTTCCAAAAAACACTGAATAGCACAAATTATTATGTACATGCATGTTCCGCCTCGACTCTCGATAGAAGCTGTTCATCTGCGTATAAATCATCCAATGTCATACTGTGTAAGTATGATTTGAGCAAATATTCATTCTTTACCAATGATCTAAATTTCCATATTGATAGACGTAGTTCTTACTCTCTCACTGAGCCTGATTGCCACATTAAATGTACAGCTTTACTCATTCATTAAATATGCCAGGCTACAGAAGGACAATTGTCAACCATCTTGACTTGACAGGAAATTGTTTAGTCCGTTTGTGAACTCTGTACATTGTAATGTGAAATGTTTTTTTTCCACAGCTATTATTATTATTATTATTATTATTATTATTATTATTATTATTATTATTATTATTATTATTATTATTATTATTATTATTATTATTATTATTGTTATTATTATTATCATTATTATTATTATTATCATCATCATCATTATTATCATCATCATCATCATCATCATCATCATCATCATCATCATCATCATCATCATCATTATCATTATTATTATTATTATTATTATTATTATTATTATTATTATTATGAGGTAATGGAGCTCAACACAACATGTCCAATGCCCAAAACTGTTAGAATGAACTGTTCTCTTTTCTCCTTTGGACTCCATGATGAGTTTATTTTCCTGATGGTAGTTGTGTGTACCCTTTGTGTACAAATAAACGCACACACACACACACACACACACACACACACACACACACATACACACACACACTCACACATATATATATATATATATATATATACATATATATATATATATATATATATATATATATATAATATCCGTGTGGATAAGACTTGGAAATTGCAGCACAAGAGATTTAAGCAAAATTTTAAACGAATGCTGTGCGATAAATCATCAAATTGTAAAACACGTGTCCACCAGTCTTAGAATATGGACCCTTAACCGATTAAGCTCAAACGTCCAATTACATAAAACCATCACTACGGTTACAGAACTTACACTGGAACTTCAAGAACCACAGCCAGGCAAGGGGACGCGTCCTTGAGGATAGAGCAACTTGGCAACAGTTCTACCTCGTAGAAATCATATACATCTATACGTGGAAACGCAAACTACGCATTTGGAGGACGCAACCCAAACATGTGCCTTTGGCAAGAACTTTTGATTTATTCAATTGTAACTGCAGACCTGAAAACCCGTGTAACAGGTAATCTAGTCCGCAACCTTCGTTATTGACTCCTTCAGTACCTTTTTGGATGACATCTAAAGGGTCCAGCAAAATAGACTGCATAAATACATACATTGGTACCTACGTACACACATACATACATAAATACATGCATAAATACATACATACATACATACATACATACATACATACGTACATACATACATCCATACATGCATACACACACACACATACATATATACATATACACATACACACGCCTACATACATACACACATACATACATACATACATACATACATGCATATATACATACGTACGTACATATTGACTGTCTGAATGTATATATGCGGATGAATCAATACCCAGATGCTACTTGATTATTGTTGCCATCACATTATATTTGCATGCCTTTGAGTTGTAATTAACTCCAAAATTCGTCATAAAGTATATATATATATATATATATATATATATATATATATATATATATATATATATATATATATATATATATATATATATATATATATATATATATACATATATATATTAAAGCTTGCTTTAATTAAAAGAAGTTTTGCAATTACGTAGAGCTCTGCTGACAATAGAACTTTAAAGTCTATTTTGATCAGTGACATACAGAGTGTCTTTGTCAGTCTCTCCAATGCTTCTTGTAAATAGCACAAAATCCTTCAGGGCAGAAAATGAGCTCTTCATCATCCGATATCAATTGCGTAATTATCAAGTTTCATATAATTACTTAAGGAAAGGTTCTTTGTCCAAATACTCCGCGGATATAGAATCTCACAAAACTGACCAAAAATCAATTTTCTGAAATATATTCCCTACATGGCCCCACGACAGAAGGCCAGATCATCCACGTGATGCAACAGCAACCTCCCATATACATTCACATTTGTGGTATATTTGGCATCTTTGCCCTTACTCCATATTAACATACTATATTGGGGTCGTTGTTTTAAGTGCTTAATGCCCTTGAAATATAGGTCAAGATCAAACATATTACAAAATAATCATTGGCCAAATAAATATTTGCAATACGACCTGCAGCTTAATCTATCTTCATTATGCTATGGTCATCCAAAATGAAATAATTTCTTGATATATATTCCTTTTATGCCCTTAATGATGCCGGTCCAGTTTACCCATAATATGCAATATGGAACTTTTATATTTAAGACCAATTTGTTGTATAATTGGTATTGTCAGCAAAGTCAATGTCAAACAAAATTCAACCAATATAGTTCATTGGTCTGGTTTAAATTGAAGTGAATAGGAGTTTCGGTCTCAATGTATATATATATATATATATATATATATATATATATATATATATATATATATATATATATATATATATATATATATATATATATACATATATATATATATATATATATATATATATATATATATATATATATATATATATATATATATAACTAAGCACAGCTCATTTTTCTCTTTCCGTTCCGCAAATTGCGCCATAGCTTTTAGTGAAGCATAGATGAAAACACATACATGTATGCC
>OZ026623.1:16897872-16992872 GCA_964020975.1 Hermodice carunculata | reverse complement strand
TTTTTTTATGTATTGTACCCCTTGTGTAAGAATAAAAGCTGTACTGCTTGGTATAAGCCTCCATGGTGCTAGGCAACCATTTTGCATTCATGATACTTGAACCTGTCTCATAGGCAGCCTTCTAGCCATGCCTGCTGAGTTTATGGTTTGAAAGGTTTGGGTCTTATAGCAAATGGGAGGTAGGGGTGGGGTGTGGTGGGGAACTCCCAACCACTGTGTAATGAAGTTGTCAATAAAATACAGAGAATCTCTTTCTGTTCATGCAAGAAACATATCTGATCCATGTTCACACTAGTGCTGGTCAGAGTTGTAAGGGTACCATGGCTGAGACTGACCAGTCAGATTCGCCTGAGGCCAGGAGTCTGCTAGGCGTATCAGTCCCAAGGGATCAGAGGAATTGGAATTCTAGGCAGAACAAGCCAGAGTGTACCCTCTGTTAAAAATAGGCTCCATACATAGCTGAGTTTGTTGGACCGATCTAAGTCTGACTTATAGTCCTCAGTGATTGTTTTCACATTTTGGTGAATTTTGAAAAAGTGTGTGAATTTGTGTCATCTCAATGGACACTTTCATGTCTTTGATTTCTTGTAACCAATGAGATGAAGCCTGTTCTTCATAGCCAATACTGAGTCAGTATAGTGTATGTCTCAGTTCACAGGTACATGTACATGTACTTTTGAGACAGCATCTGTTAAAATTTGTTTATGTAATAAAGGAACAAAGACAGTTTTGTATTGCATGTATACACATCCCTCTGAATTGTAATATATGTACACTTTACATGCACACATACTCATCAATACTGCCCAGAAGGGCTGACCCTCTCAGGTGTGGGCACTTTTCTCTGGTCGCGAAGGTGCCCACTGTAGAGAGGTTTCACTGTACAGTGGTACCTGCAATTTACGATCACCCCTAGTGCATGACAAAAGTGGTCACATAGGACAGATGGTCTTTCATCTCAGATAAATTCAAAAAGAAATAAAAAGCCAACGTCTTTCTTTCTGACCAAGTTGGTCCAAAGTTTTTTTTCAGACACTATTGGAAAAAAACACCAAACTTGCCATAGTGACTGCCATAGCCAGTGAAATTGTGCATCTCATTTGGAATAGTCATGATGTTTAAAATGATGCAAATTTTAGGGGCAACACAAATTTTAAAAGGGGCACATCTTCCAAACTATTGAAGATGGACTCAAAATTTCAATGTGTATATACACCTTTGTGACACTTGACACTATAATGGACAGTATAGTTGTAGAATTTAAAAAAAAGTATGCTAATAAGGGGCATTGAAAAATTTAAAAGTAGAGTATCTCCAAAACAATTGTTCATAGAGATGCCATTCCAACTTCAATTTGTAGGTTTGTGGCAAAGCTGCATCCAATGAACCATGAACCAAAGTTGTAGGATTTAAATGCATGCAAATTAGGTGAATGTGCAAAATGTAAATCTTTAATAGCTTCAAATCTATTATAGAGGTGCCATTACTACTTCAATCTATGGGTTTGTGGCATAACCGCATCCAATGAACAATGAACCAAAGTTCTTTTAGCCTTATGATTCATGCAAATTAGACAAATACACAAAATTCAAATGTTGAAGAGCTTCAAAACAACTATAGATACAAGTTTCATTCAAACCTCACTTTGTAAGTTTGGGACATGGCCACATCCCTTGAACCAAGAACCAAAGCTGAGAATTTTAATATATAAAAATTAAGCTAATACACGAAATTTAAATTATGTTGAACATCAAAACAACTATAGATACAAGTTTCATTCAAACCTCACTTTGTAATTTTGGGACATGGCCACATCCCTTGAACCAAAAACCAAAGCTGAGAATTTCAATTTATTAAAATTAAGCTAATATACGAAAATTAAATCATGTTGAACAATGGCAAAGTATAGCGTTTCAAACTGTTCTCATTTTGAAGGCACCCAGATAGATTTGCTGTCAAGCAAATCTTCTTTTCTGGTTTTATGTTTTATTTGATAACCACTGGATGACTGAAAACAAACATTGTTTTGATTTGCAACCATCACCTGTTTACTTTTGGTTGTATAGTTACATTATGACAGTTCTGGTAAACACAAATTACCATTTTAGACCTGCCAGAAAAATAAGGGGGGTGGGGTAACTCTTTTCTTTACAATTTAAATTCTTAGATTGGTGAGTCTATATTTAGCATATTGCCTTTTAGCTCAACAATTAGGGCAATTTTTGGTGCATTAAATATATTCCTAGAGCAAGGACTTTGAGCACTGTCTAACATTTTATGCACAGTAGAAAATCAAACTTGAAGGAATTTCTGTGCTAATTTGCCCAAATTTGGTATCTTTCGACATTTTGTGACAACAAAACCATGCAAATATCATTTTTACAGTGCTTGGCATATTATTCCAGATACTATGATCCATATTTGGTATGTTTCTTGAATTTATTTTCGAAGTTATGCTCAGTAGTGTCTTGTATGGAATGATAGTTGAAGTGATGACTACTATTTTCAAAGATATGGCTATAAAAAGTACCCCTGTCATCAAATTAAAAGACCACAAACATCATAATCCAATGCAGAATATGCCAATCTTTAATAAAAAATTGGTTGTGATTTGTTCTACCATAGGGAGGGTATAACCTTAAATAAGCCACTTTTTAGGTTTGGCCGCTGGTCTAAATGGGGTCACCAACACTCCGCATGTAATTTTGCCTGTCTAATACTGCTGTAATAGTACATTAATACATGTGCACCAATTCAGAAGTTGAGGTCATAAAAAAAAAAAAAAAAACAGAAATCTTGAAATGTATTCCCCTTGACTTTGTGAAAGTAGGTCACGATCACCCAGTCAATCGTACAATGCAATATAAAAATGTTATATACTATATACTTCTGTGGGACGGTTTGCTCATTTTTTCTACTTATGCAACAGTAAAATTTGTATTCAATATTGGAGGTGACAATCTTGCTGACGAACAGCTGCTAGTGCTTAGAGCTCAAAAAAGAAAAAAAAAACATAAAAATACAACAATATATGAAAAAATTATAAAAAAAAAACACTCCTGGGTATGGGTATGAAGTTTAATTCAACAAATTTTCAAGGTTTTACATTCAATATTTTTTCCATGAGACGCGAAAAATTTCCAAATCAGACCCTTCTGCAAAACTCTCGTTTCCGCTACAAAAACATGCAACATCTCTATTTCTTTTATGGAAATGCAATCTGCACCTCTTGAACAAACAAATTATCTAGAGTATCAGTGGTCCAAATGTAGAAAAACCAAGGCCAGGGACCACTCGGAAGACCAAAGTCCCACGAGTGAGTACCTTTTCCTGGGCCACCTTAAAGATCCAGTTCTATGTTAAATTTCAATAGCTGTGCTGTTGAATGTTATCATAGGCTTGGAACACTAGTCATAAAACACACAGTCAACTTTTTTTTTCTGCAAACTATTAAAAGAAAAAACAAGGCACATTTGGCACCGCCGAAATTGGTTCCGTCATTGGTACTTAATTTAGGGAACCATTTCTATATTACATTTAGATACTATGCCGTTGAATGTTCTCATGGGCTTGGTATACTAGTCATAAGACACACAGTAAACTTAGATTCGGCAAACTACTAAAGAAAAGCAAGGCACATTTGGCGCCACATTTTTTTTTGACTATTGTGTAGTCTAAGCGTTTGCCTTTTGTCTGTAGACATATGCAATAGCGGGTACGGCGTATATATTTCTGTAGTTTCGTATAAATCTGGTGGGGTATAGAGGTACAGGGACAAGAAATATGAAAATATAAGACAAATCAAAAAACACCATTTAGTGCATCAGCAAGATCAAATCCATCTAACTTATTTGCTACACATTTTTACCACTTTACAGAGAACCCTCTATCCATGACAGATCAATCCAACTGCCTTTCTGTCTATTGTTTACCTATTCAGCTTCCTCTCTTTAGTTGGCCATTGACCAGCCAATAAAATATAGACATTTGCTAAATGTATTAATTACACAATTCAAATTCTGCAATTTCTGGAGGTTTTATAGTATGCTATTCAATGCGAAGAAAACAGGAGCGTATAACAATCATAGCCCTTCTGAACGTGCTACAAATGGGACTGACAGCATATCTAATTCACATAAAAACCTAATCTGTTTTATTTCTTGAAATACAGGATAACCACCACCACATTTATAAGTATAGACATGACTTTAATGGATAGCTGGATGAAATCGCAAAGCCTTATTGGCATAAATGGCAATATGACGGCAGCAGGATGCACAAAATATTTATTCCATTTTGACAACCCAACGAACGCTGATATAATTAATCTTCAGTGTTGAATACAGCAACAGTATAAAACAATAGAATTGTGCTCACAGTGTGATAATAACAAACGTAAGCATTGCATATGACTTTAAGGTTCATATACTGGAACTAGTCACGTTGATTATATGTTATGCCAATTAATTTTACTGTAAATACAGAATGAATAAGAAATGTCCATTATGATCAGTCACATAATTAGTTAACGACTACCGTTTTAAAACAGACTTGCCCAAACATAACAATATTTATGAATGTCCGAATTAACCGATGCACATATCGACGTTTCTTCTGTTGTAATCTTTTGTTTTTTTTACTTTTATTTTTTCGTAGAGAGCGTATAGGAATTGCTTTTTGCATCTTTTTCCTTACCTTTCTCAATGAGGAGCGAAGAGGCTATGTTTTTGTTTTTGTTTTTGTTTTTGTTTTTGTTTTTGTTTGTTTGTTTGTTTTGTTTTGTTTTTGTTTTTGTTTGTTTGTTTTTTTTTTTTTTTTCTTTTTCTTTTTTTTTTTTTTTTAGTTTTCACATTAAAGCACTCCAATCATAAAGAATCGACCGGCTTATCTAAGTTGACAGCAAAAACTTTTATTTTGACCATAAGGAAAAGGTTTACATCGCACTGTGCCAAACGATTTATTGGACATTTACATGGGCAGCACCTTAGTGAGGCAGAATGTTTGGATACTCATATTCTTCTATGTCTGAAATACACAACTGGTTCAATAACCGAATAACCGTGGGTTTTAATTTTCTTATCATAGAAGTATTCAGCCTGCATCCATCCATCCATCCATCCAACCATCCATCCGTCAATTCATACATACATAAATGCATACATACATACATACGTGCATACATACATACATACATACATACATACATACATACATACATACATACATACATACATACATATATAAATACATACATACATACATACACATATACATACATACAAACTAATAAATAGACCGTTAAAAGAATATATATATATATATATATATATATATATATATATATATATATATATTATAATATATTTCTAGTGTATGCCCATTGGTGCCAGAAAGATTATTTAAATGAAAACTGGTGACATGTAGTAACATGTAATTAACATACTAATTCAGTAAAATACAAATGTACACAACTGGCCTTTTCTGATTTTAAGATATAAACATATCAAGATTTATGACAATTTAGGGTATCAAAGTATAAATAGGTATCGGCATTTCCATCAATAGCAGAGTGTCTGGCAATTTCTGATTGAAATAAACCATATGGAAGGGTCAAGTAGAACTATTTCTATATGGTGATCATATAGATTCCCGATTTTCAATCATTTTTAAAATGGGGTACTCTTGGTTAATGCATATATGCCTGAAAATTATTATTTAAAATAAAGGCAATTGTTACAGTAATATACATTTCTGTTTTTCTCTCAAAAACCCTCAGCCATTCACTTCAAACTGAAAACGGATGTACCTTCACGTGAATTCCTACCAATTATATTCAAATGTTTACAACCGCTGGTTGCTTTTTCAATCTTGATGTAATTTTTGATCATTTTTTGCAAAATCTTCCAAAACATCTCTAAAAGCACAGACGTATTGCTTCAAACTTCCATTGGGACCTCCTCTAGGACCTTCTACACAATACTTTTGAAACAGGTGGAGCTCTATTTTTTAATTCAGTCTCTTTTGTGTGTTTTCCCTATTTTTGACTTCTCTATCTGTTGGTGCAGATCTTCTTCTTCTTTTTCTTTTTCTTTTCTTTTTCTTTTTTTTTTTCTTTTTCTTTTTCTTTTTCTTTTTCTTTTTCTTTTTCTTTTTCTTTTTCTTTTTCTTTTTCTTTTTCTTTTTCTTTTTCTTTTTCTTTTTCTTCTTCTTCTTCTTCTTCTTCTTCTTCTTCTTCTTCTTCTTCTTCTTCTTTTTCTTCTTCTTTTTCTTCTACTTGTTATAATAATTATTATTATTACTATGATTATAACAAGTAGCAGGCTCATTACCATTATTATTTTTATTTGTAACACACTTTTTTGAATGCAATTCATATTTGTTGCTATACAGGTCATAGTTGATTGCAATAGCTCCTCACATGTTTAACGACCCCTCCAACACAGGCACACAGATTTACTGCCAATGTGGTGGGGACGTGTCTTACATCGTTTTTTTTTTATACGTATTGAGTTTCAGAGTCAGTTCAAGACAGGCTGCTCAAAAAGCCACCTGTTGTAAGAAGCTTAAATGATCTAGTGATATGTTAAAGCTTATATCTATATTTTTAATATGTGTGAATAACGTATGTAAATTTATCCAGCCGAAACAACAAGCAGCTTTGAAAAGCTATCAGAAAGCCAGGAATCCGTGAGTTCAATGAGTCCCGCGAATAAAGCTGTCAGCACACCGGAATATACATGGAACACATACCGAGGTGAGTAAGAATTTTATTGCCAAATGTATATTGCATTCCGGCTCCTTGTGTGGTTAATTTATCTGCAGTTGAATGACATGATATGGGAAAGTTTAATAAGGTCAGGTGGAAGACATCTTTACAAAATAAATGAGATTTCAATAACTCAAAATTCAAGACACCCCTAACTGGGCATGCCTTGTAAGAACAAAAAAATAATAACCGACCCTCAAGCCTTATAAGATTTAGTTCTTTCTATGTTTTATGGGGTATTCATCTACAAAAATATGTCCTAGGCCTACTTTCAAAACAAACTTGGTGTACCCTAGTTGCTACCTTCGTAGCATATATATATATATATATATATATATATATATATATATATATATATATATATATATGTTATATTTCTTGTATCTGTCCATTGGTGCCAGAAAGATTATTTAAATGACACACTGGTGACATGTAGTAATATGTAATTAACATACTAATTCAGTAAAATACAAATGTACAAATCTGGCCTTTTCTGATTGTAAGATACAGACACATCAAGATTTATGACAATTTAGGATATCAAAGTATAAAACGATAACGGCATATCCATCAATAGCAGAGTGTCTGCCAGTGTCTGGTGGAAATGTACCATATGGAAGGGTCAAATAGAACTATTTCTATGTTGTTATCATATAGATTCCCGATTTTCAATCATTTTTAAAATGGGGTACTCTTGGTTAATGCTTATATGCCTGATGATTTTTATTTAAAACAAATGCAAGTGTGACAGTAATATACATTTCTTCCTTTCTCTCCAAAACGCTCAGCCATCCACTTCAAACTGAATGCGAGTGTACCTTTGCGTGAATTCTTACCAATTAAACTCAAATGTTTACATCAGCTGGTTGCTTTTTCAATCTTTGATGCAATTTATGTTCATTTTGTGCAAAATCTTTCAAAACATCTGTAAAAGCACAGGGGCAATTGCTTCAAAATTCCCTTGGGACTATTTTAGGACCTTCTACACATTAATTTTTGAAACAGATGGCGCTATATTATTTCAATTGGGTCTCTTTTGTGTGTTTTCCCTATTTTTGACTTCTGTATCTGTTGGTGCAGATCTTCTTCTTGCTTTTGTTCTCTCTCTCTCTCTCTCTCTCTCTCTTTCTCTCTTTTACTTCTTATTCTTCTCCTTGTTCTTCCTCTTCTTCTTCTCCTGGTTATTATGGTAATGATTATTACTATCATCAGGAGCATTACCGTTATCATTATCATTATTGACACACTTTATTGAATGCATACATTCCCATTTGTTGCCATAGAGGTCATTGTGGATTGCAATAGTTCCTGACATGTTTGACTTCCCCTGCAACACAGTCACACATTTTTACTGCCAATGTGCTGGGAAAGTATCTTATGTGGGTCTGTTTTATACATTAAGTCTCAAAGCTACTTCAGGACAGGCTACTTAAAAAGCCACCTGTTGTAAGAAGCTTAAATGATCTGGTGATATGTTAAAGATTATATTTATATTTTTGCTATGTGTGAATAACATCTGTAAATTTATCCAGCCGAAACAACAAGCAACTTTGAAAAGCTATCAAGAAGCCAGGGATCTGTGAGTTCAATGAGTCCCGCGCAAGATAAAGCTGTCAGCACACCGGAATATACATGGAACACATACCCAGGTGAGAAAAAATTCAATTGCCAAATGTATATTGCATTCCGGCTCCTTGTGTGATCAATTTATCTGCAGTTGAACGGCATGGTGTCGGAAAGGTTGATTAGATCTGGTTGGGGACATCTTAACAAAATAAATGGGATTTCAATGATGCATAATTCAAGACAAACCTAACTGTTCCATAGCTGGTAAGAAAAAAAAAATAGTAACCCACCATCCATTCTTATAAGATTTAGTTTTTTCTATGTTCAATTGGGTATTTTTCTTCAAAAATATGCCATAAGCTTAGTTTCAAAACCAAGTTGGTGCACCTTATTTGTTACCTTCGTGGCAGTTCACTTTTGCTTATGTTTCTTGCAGTTATTCCATGTCAGGCGCGCTGTATAATCAAACATGCGTGGCACACATTTTATTTATCTACATTTTAATTCCCCACATGTCTGATGCAGTTGCGTGACCATTTAATTGCAGCAAGAAGAAAGGAAGAAGAAAATACTTCTGTTTTATCTTCTTTACATTATTTTTTACCGGCGCCAACTTAGAATCATTAATATTACAGCCTTAAGTCCCTTATTAATACTTCTAGCTGGCGATGTTCACCTGAACCCTGGCCCTGGACAGCATTTATGTGACATTTCTTCCTGTCATTCCAATATTCGTAGTTTGTCTGTAGACAAGTTCAGGTGCATTCGTACAGATCTTGCACCTGAATTTGACATAATCACCCTTTCAGAAACTTTCCTTACTCCTAATTCTCCTACTGACAATCCTACTTTACCTGGCTACCATGAGATTATTCGACGAGACCGCCCGAATGCTGTTGGTGGCGGCGTTGCTCTCTATGTTTCCAAATCTCTACATGTATCTCGACGAAATGATCTGGAGCTACCTGATATAGAACTCCTGTGGAGCGAGATTAGACTCCATAATAACAAATTCTTACTTGGCGTAGTTTACAGACCACCAAATTCTATGGTTTCCTTTTGGAATAAACTTCAGAAAAGTCTTGATTTAGCGAACAGTACAGGTATCAAAAACATTATATTGACTGGTGATTTAAATGCTGATTTTCTTACGCAGTCTGGGTTAAAACTTGATCAATTTTCCCGAACAAATTTCTTGACTCTGCATGTTCATGGACCTACCCGTATAACCGAACGCTCAGCATCCTGTTTGGATCAGAAAATTTCAAATATTCCTAATTATCTACGTGAAATTCGCGTGTTTCCTTCGATATCAAATTGTGACCATTGCGTTGTGGCAGCTAATCTATTATTTCGTCAAAAGAAAGATCCATGTTTCAAACGTCTAATATGGAACTATAGCAAAGAGGACTTTAATCATTTTAATACTTATCTTACAGAGGTCGACTGGACTTCTTATTTCGTGTTTAATGATATCGATGTATGTTGTGATGCCTGGTCTAAATTATTCATGGAAGCTGCTACACGTTGCATTCCCAATAAAGATATTGAAGTTAGACCATCCGATTTACCATGGTACAATTCCCGTCTTCGGGCACTCAAGCGTCGTGTCAAAAGACAGTATGACAAGGCAAAGAGTCAAAATTTCGAACCTGCTTTATGGAATGCCTTCTGCCAATTACGTAATCATTATCAAGACCAACTGAAACTTGCTGAGGAAAATTATAATAATAAATTGCGCGCAGATTTAAATATTTCCAGTCGATCGAGTAAATGTTGATGGCGCACAGTGAAACAATTCATGAATAGAAACCAGTCCCAATCCATACCTTCTCTTATTCACAATAGTGAAAATATTCCAGACAGTTTGTCAAAAGCCGAAATATTTAATGTTTTCTTTCTTGAACAATCCAAAGTTGATTTTTCCTCTGTATCTTTACCTGATATCACTGATCATCCAGAGTCTATCCTTTTTTCTATAACCATAACGGAAACAGAAGTTCTTGAAACACTCTTAAGTCTTGACACGAGCAAAGCTTCTGGTCCCGATGGAATAAGTGCAAAACGTCTTAAGGAAGCGGCACCTGCTATTTCTCCACCACTCACAAAATTGTTTAATCTTTCACTGTTGACAAAGAAATTCCCTACAGCTTGGCAAACAAGCAAACGTCTCTCCTCTTTATAAAAAAGGCCCTGATAATTTATGCAACAATTATTGGCCAGTGTCATTACTTAGTTGTACCGGAAAAGTATTTGAGAAAATAGTTTTTAAGTATGTTTTCAATTTCTTTCGAAACAATATTGTTATATCTGCCCATCAATCGGGCTTTATGCCGGGAGACTGCACCATTAGTCAGTTACTACTACTGTACCACGAATTATGTCTAGCTGTTGATCAGCAAAAAGAAGTTCGTATTATCTTTCTGGACATCAGTAAGGCATTCGATAAAGTTTGGCATGCTGGTCGGTTCTATAAGCTAAGGAAAGCTGGTATTATTGGAGCTCTTTTTGAATGGTTTTCTGACTATTTGCATAACCGTTACCAACGGGTAGTCATCCAAGGCCAGTCGTCTAGTTGGGGTAAATTCTGTGCAGGCGTGCCGCAAGGCTCAGTTCTAGGACCTTTGATGTTTCTTATTTACATCAATGACATTGCGGACATTGTTCGATCTAACTTTAAAATGTTTGCTGATGATACCTCACTCTATCTAAATATTGATAATCATGTCACTGCGGCTCAAACTATGAATATGGACCTATCTAAAATTGACCAGTGGTCCAAAGATTGGCTTGTCACATTCAATGCCTTGAAAACTGATTCTATGGTTATTTCCAGAAAAAGTAATCCACCTTCTCACCCCCCAATTCTTTTTCAGGGTCATATTTTGCAAGATGTGGCTCATCATAAACATCTTGGAGTGACAATACGTTCTGATTTAAGATGGTCTGACCATATTACTGATATATCAAACAAATCCTTCAAATTAATCAATATCATGAAGAGTTTGATATTCACTCTAGATAGGAAAACACTGGAAACTATTTATACGTCTTTCATTCGGCATATTCTGGAATATGGTAGTCAAGTATGGAGTGGATGTGCGGTCCAAGATGAAGAAAAACTAGAATGTATCCAATTAAATGCTGCTCGCATTGTCACTGGAGCAATGCATGGGACCAGCACCGCTAAAATATATGAAGAATCTGGATGGTTAACTTTATCCAAACGCAGGGAAATTTCCAAATTGATTCTTATGTACAAATTGGTCCATAATCTTGTACCGGACGCACTATGCTCTATCCTTTCTACCGCTTATCCTGATACAGGTAATTATACCACACGTCAGCAATTTGACCTTCCTCATTTCCGAGCTCGGACCGACCTTTTTGACAGATCTTTCTTTCCTTCAACTGTTCGGTTATGGAATCAACTACCTCTAGAAATACGGAATTGTGACTCTATTCAAAAGTTTAAATCAAGTATAACTCAACCGGTGGTCCGACCTATAAAGTTTGATGAATTGTATAACTTTGGTAATAGATTCCTAGCTGTTCAGCATACACGCTTCCGTTTGGATGCCATCAGCTAAATTCACATCTCTTCAAGATTGGTGTTAAGCACACTACAAAATGTTCATGTGGCTCACCTAACGAAGATACGTGGCATTATCTTTTTCATTGTTCTAAATACACAATTCCTCGGTCTAACCTACATACTGCTATATCACTGTATGCTCCCTTCACATTACAAACAGTTCTTTATGGGTCCCCTAACTGTTCTTTTATTGAAAATATCGAAATATTTTCATCCGTTCATAACATCATCTCTGTCACTCAACGTTTCAACCCCTATGGTGTTGGCTAATATTTTTTTTCTATTTTGTTTTGTTTTTGCTATATGGTACAATCAATTTATCCCCGGTCCAAACTGCAGATATAATGACATCCTAACATTACCAGTACAATGCAACCTTATGCCCCACTGTATGCTCGTCCGTGCTTGTCCTCTTCTCTCTGTTCCTGTGCGTCTTGTACGTCCTGTATTGTCCTGTGATCGTCTTCTTCTGCGAGAGGGATTTATAAAGGGCCACGCCCTCTTTCCCAATTGCATATAATTTTCACATGTATGATATTGTGTACTTTGTCAAAATAAAATATGTTTAAATCAATTGCAGCAATGTGTAGGTCATGAGATCTACAGTTAGTTAATACGTTTGAATTTTACTATATAAAATGCTAATTCACTCTCACACATAACATAAAACTGTGTACCCATATGTTATAAGAAAAGGGGCACACACGATATTCCATAGACAGGATTTATCATTGGCTTCCAGGCCGGATAAGAGAAACTTGCACAGTTAAGACCAAAAAACGGCCACGGCAACATGCATAAAATCGTGCATCCCCACGTTTTCAATGTATCTTTGTGAGTATGAATACATTTTATATATGCAATGGTTAATAAGGAGCGTAAGACTATATCGCCTTCATATGTTTAATAATATTCACAGACATCACTTTGATTTGTGAAATGATGTCATATTTTATAATATTTATATTCACTTACAACTGAAGGATATCATGGATCCAGCGTACATGAATTGATGTAAACACATAAATGGTTTTGTATAATATTCTATAGAAGTATGTAAGGCATACTTTGAATCATAAATTAATGCCAACATATGTGGTCAGTGAGCTAAGAAAATTGCCTGGCTAAAAGGTTTCAAATATAGCAAAGTGAATATCATATAGGAATAAGGAAATCTAATTCCACATATTGAACATTAAAAGCATCCAAATTAATGGTTACTTGGAATGGATTCGAAACCTGAGATTATGGATAATTTTGAAAAATAAATAAAAGCCGAGATCATACAAATTATATCCAACATTATCCGGGAAGTTTCAGATGAGAACTTGACATCAATGAATTTCTTGTCGTTTTCTGAGTTATATTTGATGCAAGCCATGTCAGAATTCAAAAGCATTGGTTATGAGGAGGCCTATTTTTATTCACATTGTTTCAGCAGTTAAGATTAATATATGAATAAAAATGGCACATAAAGTCGTTTGAATGCCTTCCACATTACTTGTATGTCATTTCCTGCTCATTATCACCACCCGCGAGTACGACAGGATTTGTGGGTGGTGATTATGATGTGTGAATAAAGGCCCTCTTAAATATTCATGTGCTGGTTAATGCATAGTTCACTGCATGGTGATACATAAGCCATTTGTATATGTTTGCTGATGTAAATAAAAATATAGCAACTCGATTAGTGGAATACGATGAGAAAAGCAGAGGGTTCAAAGTTCACAGAAAATACGTTTGTTTGATTATCCACGCTGCGTACAAGCACATTGGTTGAAAGATAAAGTACAATGGAATGGATTTTAAACCACTGAAAACGAAATATGGCTACTTCTTTCTATGTTAACCAGAAGTTACATTATGGTCTCCTTTTAACCTTGCCCCCAGGCAAAGTTAACTCTGGGCTATCAGTTGGTGACCTTACTATTTAGGTACAAAACACTATCTGTTGTGGCTTTGCTCTAAATACACGCAAGTGAAGGCTTCCATGTGTTTTTATTCATTGTTTTTGGCCTACATATGTAAAGCCAAGTTGGCCGTAGGACACATCAGTGGAAGATTTCACAGGGTGTGTGGGAAGAACCATGGATCACAATCTGCCTCGCCTTGGCTTTATTGACCGGGTAGAAATAGTTACAAGAAGCCCATACCTTTCAAATAGAAACAACCAGGGCTCTGTCGGGTGGTGCTTTCGTAATACCCTAGCATCCGCCAGACGGATATTAAAATACATGGGTACCCGCGGGTATTACCCGCCACATGGTATTGCATAATCTACCCACACATTAATATGCTTCACAATATTACTCATTGATGAACCAGAATATTTAAGCTAGTTTTATTTACGTATCTTGCAATTGCCTTGTTCTCCGTCAGTAGTAATAAATCTCAAACCTGGGGCGGGCCCCTTAGTCCTCGAGGCTTCCACCAGTCATGATATCAGATAAATTATAATATTAATACCGAATCGGACAGCCCCACTTTGGAATTGTAAACATTCCCGACTGTCGTGAGGCCTCACATGCAGAGGGTTATTACTTACTTGCTGATCTATCTATCTATCTATCTATCTATCTATCTATCTATCTATCTATCTATCTATCTATCTATCTATCTATCTATCTATCTATCTGTCTGTCTGTCTGTCTGTCTGTCTGTCTGTCTGTCTGTCTGTCTGTCTGTCTGTCTGTCTGTCTGTCTGTCTGTCTGTCTATCTATGTATGTATGTATGTATGTATGTATGTATGTATGTATGTATGTATCTATCTATCTATCTATCTATCTATCTATATATATATATATATATATATATATATATATATTTATTTATTTATTTATTTATTTATTTATTTATTAAGCTTCAATCAGCAGTAGTACATAAAATGACATAAGATACAATAAAATGTTTGCTGCATAAAACATACTGCCAATTAGGAAGAGTCAAACAGGTGAACACACCTATACAAGTTGACTCCCCGTTGGTGATCTAATGAATGAAATGAGTACAGCTAGTGCTGTGTAATAACGATGTTCATGGAGATAAAACCAATTTACTACACTAGAATGATGTATAAAATGTCTGGAAAGGCATGATAAAATCTGAAATTTACAATATATAGAAAAGCACCACTTAAAATAGTCAATTAATATCATTTGGATGGTGTGTCAGATTACAACTAGTGGAGTGGGTTAGATTGGGGCCCCCCAGCAGAGTGACGGGGGACAAAGCCGCGCAGGTGTTCCTTGAACACCGCAGCAGACACCGGCTCTGCTGGTTTTACTCCACAGTTGATAACATATTGGTTAAAAAATAAAACACATATTTGGATAGACACACTGTAGTAGCACCAGATACATACTGTCACTGTACATAAAAGCTGTCACAAATTACCCTCTGCATTTAGCACAGAAGCATTTACTTCTCCATGTGCATGTATTAGAATCATCAAAATAATTGTTTCTCAAATTATTGTAATGCTGCTTTAGTCTGGATTTGAACATGGCAATTGTAATGGAAGCTTTTATGTTATGTGGCAAGTTGTTCCACCTGTAGATTGTGCGATTGACATATGAGTGTCTGAATGTTTCTGTGCCGCAACGGGTGGCCTCAAAACGGATAGTATTGTTGGAATTTCGTAGCTCGGAAGTATAGGTTTGGAGTGGAAATAAATCTTGTAAATTTACTGAATAGTATCCATGTAGACATTTGTATAAGAATACTAAATCCAGAATTTCACGCCTATAGGATAGAGGATGAAGATTACACTTAATAAGTCGTGCTTTGTAGGTGTCATCGCAATGTACTCCCAAAATATACTTAGTTGCCCTGCGCTGGATAGATTCTAAAGCCTTTAGGTTTTTCTTAGTGCCGACACTCCACACAACACTGCCGTACTCTAAATGGCTTCGTACCATTGAAATATATAACCTCTTGGTAGTTTCAGGAGGTGCTTGGTATCCACATGTACGTTTGATGATCCCAAGTGCACGATTGGCTTTCGTACAGCATTTTGTTATGTGGTTAGACCAGTCGAGGCAAGAGCTTAACTCGAAACCAAGATCATTTTGGGAGGACACGTGTAAGAGGGGTGTATTGTTCATGTTGTAATCAAAGACGACTGTGTTTCTACTAACACTAAGTACAGAACACTTATCGGCATTAAAATTCATTCCCCAAGTTTTACTCCATGTTAACAATTTGTCTATGTCGTCTTGGAGAGACGATGCATCAGCATCTGAGTGAATTTTCCTGAAGCACTTGGAGTCGTCTGCAAATAAAAACATTGTAGTTTCACTTGACAGTGATGTGGGGAGATCGTTAATATATAACAGAAATAGGAAGGGCCCTAAGATGGAGCCCTGCGGAACTCCAGATATAACAGGTTTAAATTCACTTTTTTGACCTTCCACTAGTACACATTGACGCCTCTCTGATAAGTAGTTAGTGAACCAATTGTACAATTGACCATTTATTCCAAAGCCTTTCAGTTTATGTAGAAGAAGGTGATGAGGCACAGAGTCAAATGCTTTGGAAAAGTCCAAGTAAAGAACATCTATCTGTACTTTGTTGTCTAGGTTTTTGCCCAGAGTATGTATAAAGTCTACCATTTGTGTTGCACAAGATTTCCCCTTCATAAAACCATGTTGAAAGGGGTGGAGAGAGTTCTTGAGCGCTGGAAGTATTTGATTCAAAATGCACCTCTCCATCACTTTACTAACTATACATAGCAAAGAAATAGGTCTATAGTTTTCGACATCTTCTCTATTGCCTTTCTTGTGTACAGGAATAACATTAGCATCCTTCCATTGTGAGGGAAGTTTACCACTGTTCATAGATTTAGAGAAGAGATATTTGAGTGAGGGGGCCAACTCTGCTGCACATTCTTTAAGGATCCTTCCTGAGAGATTATCTGGGCCAATAGCTTTAGTAGGATCCAAATTTTGGAGAACTTTTTGTATTTCTTCAGCTGAGAACGTGCAGGTCGAGAGTCTAGGGTCTAATGAAGAAATGACTCCAGGCAAGGGGAGATCTTGGCATCTATGATTAAAAACAGAGTAAAAAAAGCGACTAAAAACACTAGCTTTCTCTTCAGGGGATGAATATTCCTGATCAAATCCTTTTATAATGTTTGGAAGGTTTTTGCTTTTAGTTTTGGCTCTAAAGAAAGACCAGAATCTTTTAGGATTTTAATGCACTTTAGAACTTAGAGCATCAATAAATTCCGCATATTTAAGTGCAGTTAAGTTCTTTAAATCATTTGTCATTTTGCGAAGCTTGTTCTTTAGATACTGCGAGCCAGAGCTGTTGGCTTTTCTGCGCAGAGTTTCTTTCTTGTTGGATAAGTGGAGCACATCGCCGTCAATCCAGGGCGGCGTTGTACTATCACGGACCTTGATTTTTGGAATGTACTGATCAACTGCAGTTAACAATAAATCACTCCAATTTTTCCAATTAATGTCGATGTCATCTTCCAAAAAAGCAGTTCCAAACGGAACATGATAAAGATGCTCTCGCAAGCCTGACCAGTCAGCTTTTTTGAAATTGTACACATATCGTGGTATTTTTAACTTTTTGGGAGGCTTAATGTGAATCTGAAAATCGAGAAGAAAATGGTCAGATTCTACAATTCTGATATTGCTGACAGTGAGATTCTATCTGACGATTATATACTGTTCAGAAGAGACAGACCCAATCGGAGAGGGGGTGGCATACTTCTAGCTATTCACAATTCCATTCCATGTATTCAACGCCACGATATTTCATATATATATATATATATATATATATATATATATATATATACATATATATTGCCCTATATCAGACTCATCAGCACATGTCATGTTGGTCCATAGTGAGAATTAGTAAAAGAGAAAGAAAACAAAACAGAAGTAAAGTGAAGGCACATAATCCCTAGCGCACAACCAAGGGTAATTGCATAGAACTTGTGAAAGCTACCAGACAAGCAACCTCAGGTTTAGAATATACTAAAGAAAATCTGGCATGAAACAAGAAATCTAAATATAATTAGCCAATATGCAAATATAACAAGTTTCTCCAGTGTCTTGTTTTAGGAGACTGATAGAATATGTCAGAGTATAATACACAGACTGAACGCTTGTTCCCTCCTCAACGTGTCTAAATTAATTGTTCTGTTGAAGACCGATATTTGACTGGCACTACAATCTGGAGCATAATGTAGAAATCTTCTAAAGGTATTATTGTAACTGGCAAGCAACTTTGAAATAGAATTCTTCCGATAGTAAGTCCACAAAGAGGCACAATACATAGAAGTACAGTATGAGTTTAAATAGCACGATTTTCACATCATATGAGCAGCAATACAATTTTCTTAACAGTAGATTTTCCTGCATATAAAAAGTCCTAGTCTGGTGAAGTATATCATCATCATCTTTACAGGAATCAGTAGGAGATACACCCAGGTACGTATCATCATTGACATAGTTTAACAATCGATTATTCAGGAGTGCGACTGGAAGATCATACAGTAAGTCTTCTTAGGATTAAATAAAGTATCATGTTCACCAGCATAAGTGCAACAAATATTTATTAGCTTTTGGAGACCTTCAGCAGAAGGGCAAAGTAGCAACAGATCATCGGCATATAATAAATGATTGACCATCACACCAGCCACATTGCAGCCACTCTTAGTATTCATGACATTTTTACTTAAATTATCTTTATATTAATTGAAAAGCCGAGTGGACAATATCCCACCTTGCTTCACACCGTTCGTTACAGAAAAAAGTTCAGAGAAGGAAGATCCCCAGCGAACACACAACATTTGCCTGGAATACCATATGGCCAAAGTGCGTACAATATATTGGGGTATATTTCTCTGCACAGAAACAGTAAAAAGCTTAGCATGATTGACTCGGTCAAACGCCTTGGAGGCATCAAGAGACCACAAGAACACAGGGCGACCTTGTCTATAATACAAATGTAAACCATCTTTCAGAATATATATACATATATCAGTGGAATGTTTGGATTTGAAACCAAACTGATAATCAGTGGTAAAGAGGTGCTGCTCACATCGAGATAATAAGACAAACTCTAAAACTTTAGACAGAGCACAAAAATAGCGATAGGTCTATAGTTACCACTATCGAATAAATTTCCACTTTTGTTTTTAACTACAGGAATAAAAATAGTGACCATTAATTCTTTTGGTAAGTGACCATGCACCAGCATGTTGGTAAATAGCATAGATGAGACATATGTTAAACGCTTACTGCAATACTTTCTGTTTTTACTGCATAAGTTGTCTTTACCTGCAGCTTTCTTTGACAACAAATTATCAATAGCTTCCTGTACTTCAGCTTCAGTCACTCTTATATGATCAGTGTAAGAAACATCAAACTTCAGGTCCTGAGCTGAACTGTAAGCGACAGAATTAAACAACTGTTTATAATGGTTAAACCACATATCTGCCAGCTCTTTAGGACCAGTACACCCATCTATAGTAGCTGCCATAGGTAACTTTTTATGGTTCATGGTCTTACTTTGTATCCAAAATGAGAGAGTATCACACTGTGCCATACTGTTAGCCAATGCATCAGCCCTGGCAGTGTCCTCTCTGCGTTTACAAGCACGTAACGCATATATAAATTGGGCCCTAGTCCTAGACATATTGTCAAACAAGGGACCAAACCTAGGCTTACCACAATCCCTCCAAATAACATAGGCATTCCGGGCATTACTGTGCAAATCATTAACATGGTCTTTTCAACCAGGCACAATTTTGTAGTACCTAGAGGAATAAACTTTAACTGTTTTTTTTCAGCAGCACCGTGTAGGGCCTTAACAGTGTTATTGTAAAAATCAGACAATGCATGTTTATGGTCAATGTTTACACAATTAACATCAGTACACAAAAAGGCTTTAGTAGGACATTTACTCTTACTAATGTATTCATCAGTGGCATCTGTATAAGATTTAATATCCGTAACATCCATAGCAGACCAATTATAATGGGTGTCATTTTGCATATTGTCAATGGTAACAATATGAGCCAAAAGGTCTACATTTACAGAAACTGAAAGTGGGAAATGGTCAGATGTTAAGTATTTATGGGAGATAGAAATACCAGAAATACTACTCTGTGCTGAACTAGTGGTCATACAGGGATCCAGCCAAGAGGTAGTTCCGTGAGCTTGACTCATATAAGTGTAGGCATCATTATTATCTTTCAGTAGCAAACAGTCAGAGAAATTAAACATATTTTCATGGCGGAAAGACCTTAGTTCAGAACCAAATAAGCTGTCACACTTTGGATTAGCATTCCAGTCACCAATCACAAAGATATTTGCAGTGTCGGCTTCATCAATAATAGCATTAATTTTACTTAAATAGTAAATATAATCCTCAAGGTTATCATCGCATTCATATGGCGTGTACACGTTAATAAGGAGCATTTTAGCATTCAGAGTGTGTATCTCAATGCCAAATACTCTCTTATCGTCAAAGGTTTTAAGCTTGTTGTTAGGCCCTAAGCTCTTACGCCATAGTATTGCCAAACCACCATAAGGTCTATCACTCAGCATGCCCTTAGACGAATCCACAGAAGATATACCAATACAACTGAATTCATTGTGTACATTATGCAATATGTGTAATTCATGTTCCAAAAGCCAGTGTTCCTGTAAGAATAAAAAATCATGATTGTCACATAAGTCATGAACTGTAGGTATGCATGACTTTATCCCATGACAATTATATGACACAAGCTTAATTTGCTTAAGTAATTCAGTCATTTTCGCTGGTAGAATCGCCTCACCAGCACATTTTCATGCCATTTGTCAGCATCTAGAATAAGATCTATCTTACTTCTTGGCAGAGTTATACAAAAAGATGCATATGAATCATATTTGGTTTCAAGTTTTTCACAAGTTACTCTGAGATTAGCATTTTGTTTAACATGTTAAATCACATCATTCACCGTGGTATCTGGTTGTAGCCTTGTAACAAAGAGTCTAGCCATGGGGCATGTTTTAGTGGCACTTTGTCCACTCAGGCAGTTTCCAGTTTCAGTTCTGGCTTTCTTGAGGCTGCCAGTATTACTTGCGGTGGTCAAAAAAGTAGACCCGCTGACTGGTCGCCTGGCCTTTGGGTAAGCTGGACTGTCCTCCTCCTACAGAAGATGCAGCCTGGGCATATGAGGGCTGCATAGACTGATTAGGTGTGTCACCACCAGTGTCCCGAACACAATGTTGTTCAGATTTACCTAGCACAGGTTGGGAGTGATCAATCACAACAGTATCTTGGTGAGCAGGCATTGTAGTACTACCATTTCCCTCAACTTGGTCATTTTCTCTAGTTGGGTTCTCAACAGCACTAGAATCCGATTTAGAATCAGAAGACTCAGCATGACAAGCAGCAGTGGTGAGAGATGAAGTGTCCAATTGGCTAGGCACAGCATTCTTCCTTTCTCCATCAACATCTGTGTCAGCTGAAGCATGTTTCAGTGCAATGTACGTGGCTACATCAGCAGTAACGTTGTACAGATTGCTCTTCAGATTTTGAGCAGAAGCAATCAGAGAACTGGTAACAGATGTGGTCTCAGTACATACTTTGGATAAATGATTGATTTGGTCTTTCATAGCAGATATTTCTGACCGAGCAATCTTCACATCACGAACAAGGGATCTGACATCTACATGGTTTATATCGACGGAAGGCAGTTTAAATAAATACATAGCAACAAAAGTCGGAAGTTCTGTTGGCTCACATTCATGTATCCAACGAGCCAGATCTTTCAAGTTTTGGGTATAACTGTCAGTCCCCTTTCTCTTCATGTATCTCTCATCTGGTTATATTATATCATACAGCAGTCTCTTAGCTTCAACAGTCTCTGTCGCATTGAAAGATTCAAGGCAGACTTTGACTAAGGTGTCCATTGGAAGTAAATCAACTTTGTTAAATAGGTAGCAAATCAGCTCTTTTATAATGATATCTTCATTTCTAGGAGGTCGGTGACTCAAAGGGCTACCCATACATGCATCCAGAGTTTTTGGATCAGTTTTAGGATTATTGCTGAAGCTATCTTCATCAGCAGAGGCTGCAGTTTCTAACCTCATAATTTCACATTTCTTGCATAGAGGTATTTGTGGGCATCCATGTTTTACAGATTTAATTTTCTGTGAACAACCAGCACATTTCAATGGCATGTTTGGGTGATCCTGCTTAGCCAGACAGTTTGGCCACTTGGTATATAATAGGCACTACCATTAGACAAAGGCTAGATAATTGTTCCACACCAGTCAGCAGGTGAAGAGGTAAACTTTGCTGTCTGGGGGTATATACCAATCCCAAGAAAAAGTCTGTAAAAACTCACTTTTTTGTTGAAAACAAACTTACAATCAAAGTTCATCTATGATCTTGACACACTTACATTGTATTCCAGTGCAAACATGATATATTCTGTGAAAATACATGTATGCAGCAGTTTCACAGGAAAAGAATCAGAGAGCCAGTTCCACACAAATGTGCCAAGGGCTGGTCCATAAATTTGTATATATTTATATCTTTATCTATCTCTATATCTATCTATCTATCTATCTATCTATCTATCTATCTATCTATCTATCTATCTATCTATCTATCTATCTATCTATCTATCTATCTATCTATCTATCTATCTATCTATCTATCTATCTATCTATCTATCATCTATCTATCTATCTATCTATCTATCTATCTATCTATCTATCTATCTATCTATCTATCTATCTATCTATCTATCTATCTATCTATCTATCTATCTATCTATCTATCTATCTATCTATCTGTATATATATATATATATATATATATATATATATATATATATATAACTAGTAATTTTTTTCGGCGGCGTATGTTGCATTTCGGCGGCAGACAGCGGTACACAGCGGCAGACAGCGGTGGCCAGCGGCAGACAGCGGCGGTCGGCGGCAGGTCTGCCGACCGCCGATATATGCTGCTGAAACCTAAACGAAACTTCTGGGGCTCGGCGGCAGACACCGGCAGACAGCGGCAGACAGCAGTAGACGGCGGCACATGGCGTTAGGCAGCGGCAGAGAGCCTTTGGCCGCTCTACGCCGCTGTATGACGCCAACCACCGCTATCTGCCGCTGGCTACCGCTCTGTCCTCACAACTGCATTATATTAAGTGTAAAATATGAATCCAAGTCAATAGGAAGGAAAGAAAACCATGTGTACCCATCCATTTATGGCTCATAACACTTCAGTTGCTTCATTGAGTCATATTAATCGGTTCATTCACCTATCTGCATGTACACATCAATAAGTTTTATTTTCATTTGCTCATGTCTGACAGTTAACTTGCATTCACATTAATATTGCATTTACATGGAGACATAAGAGGCAAACAATTCTGTTTTCACATATCAAGTATTTACTGAGTATAAAGTGTATATACATCATGTGCAGGGAAATATATATACAGAAGTATTCAGAGGTACATTTGTTCATCTATGATTTGTTCCAAAGTGAGCAAAATATGGTCAGCTTTTGTTGAGATACAATTAAAACTGGTGTACCATATTCAGTAAATAGGTATGAGTGAAAACAATATGTCACAGTGAATCAAGTTAGTGATACATCTATGTTTCTCGACATAACTTTGTGCCAAATCTGAGAAAAATATGTTCAAATGATTGAGATACATGTATTAACAAAAGTGGCATGCATTATTTCAGGTCACAGGGATCCAAAAATCTAAGCAGTCATTTTTGATTCAAAAATATTATGTGTTTCATATCTGATAGAAATTGTTAAGACATAAATTGAGATTTCACATAAGAACTGCATAGATGGATAGATGGACAACCCCAAAAAATAATTCCTTCCCTGTGGGGAAGTCCAAAAAAAGAGGACAGTAGTGACATAAGTCATATGATTGTAGATATTTAAAGTTATCTGATCTCACAAATCAGATTCCACAACATTATAAATCATCATGTTAACACATCATAAAATAACTTTGCATGTTATCAAAAAAATCAGTTACACGTGTGTGATGTACTGCGTACGTTAACAGTGTCATCTAGAAGATATAACGTCCAAGTCAACCTTAACACCTGTCTACCCCATACATGAAAAAAGAACCAGAAATCCCTGGCCCAGTGCGCCCAGAATTTAAAGGAAAGACCCATCTGGTCAAAAGCCATCAGGCCCATTCTTTTTTTTTTGTTGTTGTTTTTTTTTTTTTTGTTTTTTTTTTTTGTTTTTTTTTTTTTTTTGTTTTTGTTTTGTTTTGTTTTTCTTTTTCTTATTTTTTTTCTCTTTTTTTTTCTTTTAATTGAACCAACACAGCAATACATAGTACAATGACTAAGTACGCTCACTATTATACACAGTTCATAAATTACTGTAAATCTGCAACTGTAGACACAGTTATATTACCAAGGGGTATACTGTCCCACTTTTTCCTATGTTTGTCTAATTTCAGGTTTTTCTCGGCAATGTAATTTTCAGTTTCTAAATACTGGCTTAAAAAAACACAGATAACCCGTGAAAACTGGGTGTTTTTTACTGATTTTACACCTCAAAATGAACTGCTTTGCCACAGCAAGAATCATATTAGGATGCTCCAAAGATATCAGGCCCATTCTATTGAAAAGCCTTGTTTACCAGCCCTGACCAAATAACATGTCACCTGCATGTATGAATATAATATTTTCAAACTCATGTCTGCCTGATTCATTTACAGAAATCTCATGTTGAAAAAAATTCAAAATTCTAATAAGCCAAATAGACATCTCAGCTGGGCATGCTCAGTGAGGCTAGGCCTCTGTTTGGGCAAGAGGTCAAGTGACACAGGAAGTGACCTTTTCACATTCAACTTGTTAAGTTGCCCTGGTAACCAGAGGAAAACTTCTCTTTATTATCACTGTCACTGGGCTAGGGGTTTCTGGTTCTTTTCTCAGGCATCAGGTAGGAAGGTTTTTAGGTTGGACTTTATAGATGCACTAGTACTGTTCACTTATGCAGTACATCAGACACATGTAATTCATTTTTTGGATATAACATACAAAGTTATTTAATGATGTGTTTACATGATGAAATGTAATGTTGTGATGCATGTCTGAATACATCTGTATATCTCTTTCCCTGCATATAATGTATATACACTTTATACTCAATAAATACATGATATGTGAAAACAGAATTGTTTGCCTCTTATGTCTACATGTAAATGCAATATTCATGTGAATGCTAGTGAACTGTCAGGCATGAGCAAATGAAAATAAAACTTATTGATGTATACATGCATATAGGTGAATGAACCGATTAATATGGCTCAATGAAGCAACTGAAGTGCTATGAGCCATAAATGAATGGGTACACATGGTTTCCTTTCCTTCCTATTATCTTGAATTCATATTTTACACTTAATATAATGCAGTTGTGAGGACAGAGGGGTAGCCAGCGGCAGATAGCGGTGGTTGGCGTCATACAGCGGCGTACAGCGGCGAAAGGCTTTCTGCCGCTGGCCAACGCCATGTGCCGCTCTCCGCCGCTGTCTGCCGCCGAGCCCCAGAAGTCTCAAATGGGTTTCAGCGGCAGACAGCGGCGGTCGTCGGCTGTCTGCGGACCTGCCGCCGACCGCCGCTCTGTGCCCCTGGCTACCGCTGTCTGCCGCTGACCACCGCTCTCTGCCGCTGTGTACCGCTGTCTGCCGCCGAAATGCAGCATACGCCGCCAAAACAAATTAATAATAATAATAATAATAATAATAATAATAATAATAATAATAATAATAATAATAATAATAATAATAATCATAATTGATTCCACTGAGAATAGCTGTAAATAAGGGTCCTCACGTTTTTTTTTCCAGGGGTACTCGCATACCTGACAGGACCCTAAAGCAGCCCCCTTGAAAAAGATGACGATATGGATGCAACTTCCTTTCTGGCATTTCTGTTCAAGTTCTGCCAGGCGTCTTTTAGGCGTTTTTTGCTTTGCTTATTAATTTATGCCTGGCATTGAATTGCTGTGTTTACGTGTCCCAGAATTTATCATTTTTCTCAGTAATTCTTCCATCATTGCTTTTTATTTTGCAGTATAAATATTTTGAAATGACTCCACCAGCTTTAACATTTTTTGTTTGGGGCGGGGGGGGGGGGGAGCAAAACTTAACATCTAAATTTGGCCACGTGATGAAGGCTTCTGCCTGACCAGTGACTCAACTGACCACACCGAAGCATGCAAATTAAATAATATATTAAAAAATATCGGAACTGGGGCGGCGGGCCTCGTCCAGTTAACATGCATAATAAATGTTAGAGAAAGGCATTGTTTTCTAGAAGGTAGATAGGAAGAAGACTGGTTTCAACCGGAGGGTGTGTGACCTGCATTTGACCGAACACTGTGCAAGCCAACTTGGATTAACACAACCTGAAGTTAGCTTACAGTTAAACCAGTTTGACAACCTCATGTTGACCACCTCAACCTGGAGCTAACTTCAGATTAACTCTCATGTCTACAGCTGAACATTACTGTTATAAGATGGTGCACAGATGCAATCGGAAAAATGGCATTTATAAACCTTAGGACACTGATACAAATGTGAAAACAATTAAAATTTCGAGTTGGCAGGATTAGAACAGGTTTTTTTTCTAAAACAATATTATAGTACTTGAGATGATTTTGAAGGCCACATGTACAATCAGACATTATAAGGAAAGACTCCAAGATTTTGCTATAAAACAGCAAATTTCTTAAACGGGGTTCGTATCCCTTCTTTTACTACCCATGGCAACTGTTATTATGCCACACAAATATAAAAACATTTGTACAGACCCATCCAAATTAATTTTGTTTCAGATTTTCCAAGTACATCTCACTTTTTTTGGACACAACAACAAATATATCCATGCGCACTAGCAATCATATATTGTAAGCACGTCACTATTTTTTTTTTTCTATGACCACCAGGTCAGGGTTTTACAGTTTAATAGCCTTCTGAGATAGGAATGCCCTCAGCTGCTCTAGAAACTTTTCGTTATCCAGTGAGAGTAACACTAGGTCAAAAATACCGGTCAACGATGCGGATGTGGTTCTTAGTATAGTATCAATGTCCAAATTAAGAACAAGAAGAAATACTTTGTCTTTTCCGAAAAAAGTAATGAAAAAGTAGGTATTGAAAGTAAATGGTATCTATAGCTCTGGAATCACCATAACTGATATAAAGAGCAATTTTCCAGTTTGATTGTTGAAATTCACTCAGAGTTGTCTCCCATTATTGATCTATGGTGTCCTAAGATCGTGCGTCACCAAGGCATATGCCAGTATGTCATTCAGACGTTTAAAAGTCAATCAAGAACAAAATTAACATTCAAAACTTTATAGGTACTTGCATATTGATGTTTATTATGGGCCTGGAATTCATGATTAACTAGGTATAGGCAAATATGTAAGATTTATTTAACACTTTGTACGCATGCCGTTTTAGAGGATACACAAATAATATTAATTAATCTATAAGAAATCTTAAAAAAAAGGAAAAAAAGAGCCGGGCTGCTTTGAAATACGGGGGTGGTCCAGCACCCAGAAACCATAGTCGATCAAAAATTTGGGAAAGCCTAATCTAACAATAAGGTGTCTGACGCTCAACACTCAACATTTCATAGGTGTCAATTCGTGTAACAGGAATTAAACAATTAGCCTTATATATATATATATAAGTTGAGAAATGTTTGTCTAGTCCACTGCAAAAAAGCTATTTTCAACACCTTATTGTCATACTTATTTTTCGTTCACATCACTAATTACATTTTAAACATTTTAAAGTCATCAACTGTTCCACAGAGGATGTATGTGACCATGTGATTATGTCCACCTATGTAAAATGATGACACTTTTTTTATACATTTAGGTATTTGATAAGTTTAAATTTGATTTTAAATATTTATCTAAATGGCATAGATTCCCAGCAGAATATCAGGAAACCACTTACAATGTAAATATGCATTTTCCAGATTACCTGTTTTTCTGCAAGGTTACAAAGCAAGGGTCAGAGTACAAGGGCAACGTATCACAAACGATATATGGTAAAATATGTCAGAGATGGGACACACAACTACCACATGATCATAAATACAGTCACACAAGAAAGTTTTTATTTCCGGAGGAAGGAGACATAAAAAATGTGGAGAACTATTGCAGAAACCCCGACGGACAATCTAATGGACCTTGGTGTTATACAGTGGACCCAACAAAGCGTTGGGATTACTGTGATGTGAAACCATGCTGTACGTTTAAGCAGACTCCATGCATGTTATATTTCAACCGCTGTATTAATGCATCGGTGTATTTTATTTATTTGATTATTTGATTATCATTTTCTCATGTCTGTGTAAAACATGGCTCGTTCTGGTGTTGTTTTTTTTCGCAATGTGCACTCTATGCAATGCAAAAACTTACTTTTTTTATAAATTCCTAATGACAGGCAAATCCACGCAACAAACGTTGCTATTGTGCCCTTGTTGCAGCGTGAATGCACCTCAAATAATCAACGTGGAAGTTCCAGGCATAGGACATAAAAACCGTAATTTTATACTGGACTGTTTTATGAATGGAGAGTGTCACTATGCAAGTGCTAAAAACATATAATTCGCCAAAGCATCATTAAGGTCATGTAGCTCTTCGGCTGACTGATATAACCTTCAAACTTAAAACTTTGTACGCAAGTTGATTCTTTAGAATAAAATATATGCAACTCATATAACACCAACATGTTCAACGGAACTCGACAGCATCAAAGTTAAATTACGGTATTGCCATTTATTTGGTATGATGTATAAAACACTAGACGAGGAAAGAGATATTCAGAAAACACCTAGGTTAAAAATATCACACGTCCCACGCTTTTTCTCTCGAATATATCGAATTTTAATCTGGTTGGGGAATCTAATAGCCAATGTCAACCTAATGGAATAAACAATCGGATGGAAATGTAAGTGACAGCATAAACAATGGGATATGCATTACTTCTCATGTATAGTTCATGCAGAAGGCACACGTATATGCAAAATGTGTATTTTGCAGTCATCGTTAAATTTAGATATGGCAGCCAGTCATAGAAATTATTAGAATAACACTCCACCACGTTTCAATGTGCTTCAGTTGGGTTATGAAGGATGACGTAGCACTGGGACTGTGATTTCCTGAGTACAATGAACCAAGTATTGTTTCTTTCATTACCTCTGCTTACTGGTTAGTCAGCTGATGGGTAGTAATATAGCGTCTGTCTGCCTGCCGGTCCGTCTGTCTGTCTGCTTGTTTACACTTCAGATTTTCGAATTCAGATCCAAATCTGTCAACCAGGCTCGGTTAAAACGTATAAGGTATGATTCTTGGGTGAGTTTGTACCAAGTCTGTTCCAAAGGTGGTTACCCAGTGGTTTTGTTTTGGCTTAACCGTAAAATAATTATCTGAAACCACTAGACAAACTGCTTCAAAATTTGCGTAGCGACTGACGGGGGACGCTTCTGCTGAAGAGTTGACACTGCAATTCGTTTTGTTTTTTATTTTGTGTTTAATTTTTTTTTGGGTGGGGGGGCAATTTGTCTATGTTTTGGAACATTTTACTTCTGAAAGACAACCTTTGGATTGTTCTGAAATTTTATAGAAGTAAACCTTGAACAAAGCTTAAATGTAATGATTTGCTAGGTGGTGATACTATGGATACCTGATTTTTGAAGATTTTTCAATGTGGTTATTTGTCTGTTGATGCATGTATTCACCCAGATTCACTTTAACCTTTGGGAGATGGACCTTGGGTAGGTCAGTACTAAAGTTGCTCGAATGGTTACGCTCTACACATTTCTTTTCTTTTATTTATATATTCATTTATATATTCATTTATTTATTTATTTATTTATTTATTTATTTATTTATTTATTTATTTATTTATTTATTTATTTATTTATTTATTTATTTATTTATTTATTTATCTATCTATCTATTTATTTATTTATTTATATATTTATTTATTCATTCATTCATTCATTCATTCATTCATTCATCCATCCATCCATCCATCCATCCATCCATCCATCCATCTATCTATCTATCTATCTATCTATCTATCTATCTATCTATCCGTTCACTCATTCATTCATTTATTTATCTATTTATTTATCAATTAATTCATTCATTTATTTATTTATTTATTTATTTATTTATTTATTTATTTATTTATTTATTTATTTATTTATTTATTTATTTATTCACTGTCTTACTTATTTATTTATTCATTTATTCATTTATCTATTATTCATTCATTCATTTATTCATTTATTTATTTATTTATTTATTTATCTATTTATTTATTTACTTATTTAATTATTTATTTATTTATTTATTTATTCTTTAATTTATTTATTTACTTACTTCCTTATTATTTATTTATTTATTTATTTATTTATTCATTTATTTATTTATTTATTTATTCATTCATTCATTTATTCACTGTCTTACTTATTTATTTATTCATTTATTCATTTATCTATTATTCATTCATTCATTTATTCATTTATTTATTTATTTATTTATTTATCTATTTATTTATCTATTTATTTATTTATTTATTTATTTATTCTGAGGGGGGCAGGGCAAAATGTTAAAAAAATCTTATTTACAACAAGTGCAAATTACTCTGGCTTTGCATAAACGATGCTTGTAAACCACTAGACTTACCTTGCTGAATAGGTGGCGAAATGTTTCTTTTGTTTTTGTAAAGAAACTTTGGTAATTTACATTTTTACCCTAGCCAAATCAGTGTCCGAAATTGTGCGGAATTTTGATGGATACATACCTTGTGGAAAGACTAAACACTTGTTGAATAGGTGGTGGTGCTGCAGATCTCATGTTTTAATAAATTGTTGAATTTCGAGTTTTTATTGGTTGATGGATACATTCCATCGTCATACCTTCCTGCTGATTACTATGGGAATCAATGGTGATTTCAATAGAAATACACATTTTGTAAGTCGTCCTTAATGAGCCAATTTAACTCAATTCAAACATGGTGGATATGTACTTGGGGTGGTCATTTTTGGATACGATCTTAAGAAGGTTTTGTTCGGCAAAACCACTTCGCCAGCTGATGGAAAACCGCATCAGAGGAATTATGGGTACCACTAGATAAGGGTGTGAGTGATTCCAGGTTGAATATCAAGGTCAGTTGACGACAGGTTGTTTGCAGAGCCCTCTGTTTATACATTGTTGTGCATTCGGTATTTCCCCAAGTAAAAGACTAGCTGAAGTTACCTTATGCTCATCTGCCCATTATCACCTTTGGTTAATCCGTCATCCGTCATTCACCAATTTACACACCCAAATTTGTCTCCGAAATCATCCATCAGATCCTGAAGCCACACTGGGATATATATATATATATATATATATATATATATATATATATATATGTATATATATATATATATATATATATATATATATATATATATATATATATATATATATATATATATTCCTGGGGGGGTATAAATCAGCAATCAAGTGAATTCATTGGTTTTGACGAGGGGGGGGGGCGCTATTTTTCGACAAACCTTAGTAAGAAAAATAGTAAATTCTTTACAATTGATTTACCATTTCCTTCAAATTTGCAAAGGGACACCTTTGGTGACTTCTAGACCCTTCTTTTATCAGCAGAGAGTGCTCAAACATATTAACAGTCTGCAACCCGTACATGTTCTAATGATTTCGTGGCCGATTACCGGCCAGAAACAGTAAAAAGCCATTGTGTACTGTCAAGAGTCCTTACACCGGTGTGACTTAAAATAGTGAAAGGCCTGCCAATTCTCCTTTTTTTCAGAAGTAATGAGTGGTTGGGCCTATAAGTATTGGAAACACTGTAGTTTGTATTTAATGAAGACTATTTCAAAGGTTTAGAGGACCGGTTTAAAACCACCAGTTACCTTTTGTGGGTGACTGCCTGTCTCAAGTCAGGAATGAAATTCGTTTCTTCACATTGGTGTTGGAAGATGAATTTTGATGTTTTGGTAACTCTTGAATCTCTTTGCAGTTATTTTTGGGTTTGACATTTCTGCATATGGGCCATGTTTTTCTACATAACGGTACCATAGTGAAGACGTCCGTCATCCATTCACAAATCACATTTTCGACTTCTCCAAATCCATTTGCCAAATTATATTCAAACTTGTCGGGGTGTGCTTTGGATGGATCTCTACTAATTTGCTTCAAATAGTCAGGCCTCGTCAATTTTTTCCTTCTTAATTTTCATTTTATTTTAGTTTTTATTTTGTTGTTGTTGTTTTTGGTGCAAATCTTTGAAACATTTTCTTTTTCGAACTCAGTCAACCGATTGTTTGATATCGTTGAAGGACACTTCCAGGGACTCCTAGTTCTGATTTTGTTAAGCAGGTGGACCTGTGATTTTTTTTTTTTTTTTTTTTTAACAAGTTCTTATGAGTTTTGGCTATTTCGGACGTCTTCTCCAGAACTGTCACTCATATTAAGCTGAAATTTAGCGAATGTGTTCCCTGTGGAAGGGTCAAGTAAACTTATTCAGTAGGTGGCATAGCCTTGGATTCCTGATTATTAAGGATTATATTTTTTTTTTCTTTATTTGTTTACATTATCGGTCAATGCAGCTTTTCTACTCATTACTATTCAAGTCAATGGGCATTGTAATGCTCATTCACATTTTCAACTTCTTCATAAACGTGAGCCATATTGAATCCAAACCTGGTGGCAATATACCTTGGATGGGTTTCTACCAGGTTAATTTGAATGGTCACGCTCCAGGGATTTTTGAATTTTTAATATTTTTTTCTCTTTTTGTTTTGGACAAACTACAAAATATTGATCACCTAATTGCCTCGATATTGCATAAGGACACTCCTAGGGACTCTGTGTTCTTAATCGGCTCAACAGGTGGTTCTACAAATTATTTATGAACTTTTGTGTTTTCGATATTTGTGACTTCTACTCCAGATCCGTTACTCAGATTCTGCAGAAGCTTTGTGGATATGTTCCGTGTGAAAGGTTCATGCTAAGATGTTCAACAGGTAGTACTGCTGTGGAGTTCTGATTTTTAACGATTTATTTATTAGTTTATTTATTTATTTATTTATTTATTTATTTATTTATTTATTTATTTATTTATTTATTTATTTATTTATTTATTTATTTATTTATCCATTCATTCATTTATTCATTTATCTATTATTCATTCATTCATTTTTTCATTTATTTATTTATGTATTTATCTATTTACTTATTTATTTATTTATTTATTTATTTATTTATTCTTTAATTTATTTATTTACTTACTTCCTTATTATTTATTTATTTATTTATTTATTTATTTATTTATTTATTTATTTATTCACTGTCTTACTTATTTATTTATTCATTTATTCATTTATCTATTATTCATTCATTCATTTATTCATTTATCTATTTATTTATTTATTTATTTATTTATTTATCTATTTATTTATTTATTTATTTATTTATTTATTTATTTATTTATTTATTCTGAGGGGGGCAGGGCAAAATGTTAAAAAAATCTTATTTACAACAAGTGCAAATTACTCTGGCTTTGCATAAACGATGCTTGTAAACCACTAGACTTACCTTGCTGAATAGGTGGCGAAATGTTTCTTTTGTTTTTGTAAAGAAACTTTGGTAATTTACATTTTTACCCTAGCCAAATCAGTGTCCGAAATTGTGCGGAATTTTGATGGATACATACTTTGTGGAAAGACTAAACACTTGTTGAATAGGTGGTGGTGCTGCAGATCTCATGTTTTAATGAATTGTTGAATTTCGAGTTTTTATTGGTTGATGGATACATTCCATCGTCATACCTTCCTGCTGATTACTATGGGAATCAATGGTGATTTCAATAGAAATTCACATTTTGTAAGTCGTCCTTAATGAGCCAATTTAACTCAATTCAAACATGGTGGATATGTACTTGGGGTGGTCATTTTTGGATACGATCTTAGAAAGGTTTTGTTCGGCAAAACCACTTCGCCAGCTGATGGAAAACCGCATCAGAGGAATTATGGGTACCACTAGATAAGGGTGTGAGTGATTCCAGGTTGAATATCAAGGTCAGTTGACGACAGGTTGTTTGCAGAGCCCTCTGTTTATACATTGTTGTGCATTCGGTATTTCCCCAAGTAAAAGACTAGCTGAAGTTACCTTATGCTCATCTGCCCATCATCACCTTTGGTTAATCCGTCATCCGTCATTCACCAATTTACACACCCAAATTTGTCTCCGAAATCATCCATCAGATCCTGAAGCCACACTGGGATATATATATATATATATATATATATATATATATATATATATATATATATATATATATATATATATACATATATATATTCCTGGGGGGGGGGGGGGGTATAAATCAGCAATCAAGTGAATTCATTGGTTTTGACGGGGGGGGGGCGCTATTTTTCGACAAACCTTAGTAAGAAAAATAGTAAATTCTCTACAATTGATTTACCATTTCCTTCAAATTTGCAAAGGGACACCTTTGGTGACTTCTAGACCCTTCTTTTATCAGCAGAGAGTGCTCAAACATATTAACAGTCTGCAACCCGTACATGTTCTAATGATTTCGTGGCCGATTACCGGCCAGAAACAGTAAAAAGCCATTGTGTACTGTCAAGAGTCCTTACACCGGTGTGACTTAAAATAGTGAAAGGCCTGCCAATTCTCCTTTTTTTCAGAAGTAATGAGTGGTTGGGCCTATAAGTATTGGAAACACTGTAGTTTGTATTTAATGAAGACTATTTCAAAGGTTTAGAGGACCGGTTTAAAACCACCAGTTACCTTTTGTGGGTGACTGCCTGTCTCAAGTCAGGAATGAAATTCGTTTCTTCACATTGGTGTTGGAAGATGAATTTTGATGTTTTGGTAACTCTTGAATCTCTTTGCAGTTATTTTTGGGTTTGATATTTCTGCATATGGGCCATGTTTTTCTACATAACGGTACCATAGTGAAGACGTCCGTCATCCATTCACAAATCACATTTTCGACTTCTCCAAATCCATTTGCCAAATTATATTCAAACTTGTTGGGGTGTGCTTTGGATGGATCTCTACTAATTTGCTTCAAATAGTCAGGCCTCGTCAATTTTTCCTTCTTAATTTTCATTTTATTTTAGTTTTTATTTTGTTGTTGTTGTTTTTGGTGCAAATCTTTGAAACATTTTCTTTTTCGAACTCAGTCAACCGATTGTTTGATATCGTTGAAGGACACTTCCAGGGACTCCTAGTTCTGATTTTGTTAAGCAGGTGGACCTGTGATTTTTTTTTTTTTTATTTATTTATTTTTTTTTTTTATTTTTAACAAGTTCTTATGAGTTTTGGCTATTTCGGACGTCTTCTCCAGAACTGTCACTCATATTAAGCTGAAATTTAGCGAATGTGTTCCCTGTGGAAGGGTCAAGTAAACTTATTCAGTAGGTGGCATAGCTGTGGATTCCTGATTATTAAGGATTATATTTTTTTTTTCTTTATTTGTTTACATTATCGGTCAATGCAGCTTTTCTACTCATTACTATTCAAGTCAATGGGCATTGTAATGCTCATTCACATTTTCAACTTCTTTATAAACGTGAGCCATATTGAATCCAAACCTGGTGGCAATATACCTTGGATGGGTTTCTACCAGGTTAATTTGAATGGTCACGCTCCAGGGATTTTTGAATTTTTAATATTTTTTTCTCTTTTTGTTTTGGACAAACTACAAAATATTGATCACCTAATTGCCTCGATATTGCATAAGGACACTCCTAGGGACTTTGTGTTCTTAATCGGCTCAACAGGTGGTTCTACAAATTATTTATGAACTTTTGTGTTTTCGATATTTGTGACTTCTACTCCAGTTCCGTTACTCAGATTCTGCAGAAGCTTTGTGGATATGTTCCGTGTGAAAGGTTCATGCTAAGATGTTCAACAGGTAGTACTGCTGTGGAGTTCTGATTTTTAACGATTTATTTATTAGTTTATTTATCTATTTATTTATTTATTTATTTATTTATTTATTTATTTATTTATTTATTTATTTATTTATTTATTTATTTATTTATTTATTTATTTATTTATTTATTTATTTATTCATTCATCCATTCATTCATTCTTTCATTCATTCATTCATTCATTCATTTATTTATTTATTTATTTATTTACTTACTTACTTACTTACCCATTCATTCATTCATTCATTCATTCATTCATTTATTTATCTAATTCGGGTACTTATCGGTAAATGCACCTTTTCTATTCCTTATTATGCAAGTCAATGGACATTCTCATGCATTCTAATGGTAATTCACATTTTGGCCTTCTCTGAAGACACTGTCTTTCAATTCACTTCAAACTTAGTGGCAATATACCTTGGGTGGGTCTCTACCAAGTTTGTTCAAAGGCGCAGGATCCAGTGCTCTTTTTTTTTTTTTTTTTTTTCTTTTAATCTTTAAAAAAATTCTAATAGGAAAGTTTAAATATGGGGATTTCTTTTAATGGGACTATCTTACATAATTTTGGCCAGATTTGTGCGAAACTCGGTAGGGATGTGCCTTTTATTAGTGTCTACCTATTTTGTGCAAATGGTCATGCTCCAGTGATGTTTGGACCTTGACCTCATTCCCAGGGTCATAGCACAACTGAAACAAAATTTACTGTTCACTTGATAACTTGAGATTTGTTTTGAGTTAGAACCCTCACGTTGCACATACTGTTTTTTTGTGGAGGTCATGCTTAGACAGTACATGAGTGACCTCGACCTCGTTTCTGGGGTTACAGTGCAAAATACATGAACTCTACTCTTCACTATAACTTGAGAACTACTTCAACTGGGACCTCGATGTTGCCAGGTTAGTGTTCTTCCATGAAGTTCGCACCCACTCAGAGCATATATACCAGTTTGTATGAATATTTTAATACACAAATGGTAGAACTGCTTAATACACCCTTTTGCTAAATACTTTCTAGAAATATTCTACAGGCTCTATTTTATCGAACCATTTCTTGTTATCAGTCATGGTCCCTATATACTCCAATAATATTTGTATATAAGTTTAAGTTTGGACGAGTTGTCCATTTTGGTCACTTTATCCCAGTGCGAATGTCTTGCAAGTTTGTGTGTGTGTGTGTGTGTGTGTGTGTGGTGCCTGTACATTGGTTCACCACAGTCGATGCAACACTCTTTTGAATTAGACTAACTTGTATATATATATATAAAAACAAGTCAAAAATACCCTCGAATACAGTGCACGATGAAGGTCTTTTATTGGGGCAAAGTGCCAGCAAAATTCGTTTACAAAGGCATAAATAACTTCCTTCGTTTAAAGTGATGCTTATGATTTTCAACAAAAGGAAGAGGTGCCAAACTATTACCTCAAATATACATGGTGTTTACCTTCCACATTGATTGATATTAATATGCCAGCATGCATATTTGGCACAGCAATGTATATGAATAATCTCATGATATAAGCAAGCTTTGTTTCTACAAGCATCTAGGGAATATCAGAAAAGGAGATAACAGTGTTTCTTTTACTGCTAAGGTGTATGTTGCTTGCGTTTATATACGTCTTTTCAATATCAATTGAAAGCTTCATTTGTATTGTTTTGAGGTGGTAGAAAAAAAAAGATGCCTGTACATTTTAATTCAGTTTATTTATTTATCATTTTTTATATTTTATTATTACTATATTTATTATAATTATAATTATTATTATTTAAATCATCATCATCATCATCATCATCATCGTCATCATCATCATCATCATCATCATCATCATCATCATCATCATCATCATCATCATTATTATTATTATTATTATTATTATTATTATTATTATTATTATTATAGGACTTTGGATTTTGTTATCGAAATGTATGCATTTGGGGTGTCAGAGTATATGTAAATACAGTAAATGCATGTCAGTTTTTTTTCTCCAAAGTTCATGGTAAATGGCAACCTACAATTAAAGGTAAAAGAAACCTTTAGGGTTACATTCATACTCTCAAGCACTGTAAGGCAACGTCAGAAACTTACCTTCCATTGCTTCATGTAACTTAAACAGAACCTGGCCTTACGTTTGGACCCTAAACAGAACTTATGATGATGTAACATAATGGAAGGACTTCGCGTAGCTTGATGATGTTACGTCCCGTTACATAAGTAATATAATCAAGCTGAAAGAGTGTAAAAATGTACCTAATTTTGAACGATAAAAGCAATAAATATAAATTCTGCATGCAGTTCGTTTTTGCAAAGTGGTCAGCACAGTATAAGAGTAAATCCAGACAAGAGTTTTATAAAGTTTTGAAAGAAGTAATCAGACAATACATAGCCGTGACCGTCCTCCTAGAAAATCAATGTTTTCCCCATAAACAAAAGTAACGGAAGAACCAGCGAAAGCTTGTTGATGACTTAGTGCAAGTGCAAAGTAGGCCCTCTTTTGCCACATTGCAACTGCTTATTTATGAATTAAAATATGTAGGAGCGATAGAATTGATTGGGTTCAGTGAATCATGAATAACGTTTCCATTATATAGTGGAATGAAATGTAATGCAAAATATCATGATTGGATGTAAACACAAAGGGAAAATTATAGAACATTGGTGTGTTTATGTTTTTTAATGTACAGGCTTGGCACCAACTTGGCGAATATGATGCACAGGCTTTCAAGTGAAAAATGATTTAGCATTTAAAATATAGTGTGTAAAACGGCACTCGTTTAAGGAGCATACTTAGTGTCATTATTTTGTGAACTTCATGCAAAAGTCCCTAATCACAACCCTTAGCTCATGCTTATTCCTTGTCTGTGCAATGCATCAATCTGATAAGAATGTATAATCCTGAGGATACTCCATAAATTGGTTGAAATCATAACATGTAAATATCATAAAAAGTCAGTCCAACTTCAAAACTGCCCAACTGTTGACAAGCCCATCAACATCAACATAGCTAGATAAAACAGCAAAACGTCGAAATCGACTATGTAATATACTACTTATTGAATATCTAAAGATCAGAATATGTTATCTGTGCGATATAAAAATTATGCTTGTCGTGAAAAATACAGGTATACAACAATGTCAGAGTAACTGCTCAGACGTCTGAGCAAATACAAATAATCCATGGTAAAAACCCATCAGTCATTGAACAAGCAAAGTAGAAATCAAGAAGTCCAAGGCAGACAAATTAACACCTTTGTAATATTATTATATACTGAATGAATATGACATGCAATATCAAGGAGAACATCTGTCCCCTGACTTGAGATGGGTACTGACAAAACTAAATAGCAGTTTGAAATTTTATCCAATTAACTCTCAATTTTAAATTAAATATCTTGCCTTGTATTAACCTTATATTCACCTGATATCCATGTGATAGGTATTGATTTTTAATCGAAAAAAATAAAAGTAGGTCCCTTTATTTTCATTTTCGAGTATGCCTGTTTCACAAGTTTTTCAACCCTTTCAGTGTCAAATGTTGCATCCAATCTGCACCGAGAAAAGCTGGGGTATTCTCTCAGGAACTATAGTAATTCTAGTGCTTGGATGAAATGTTGTTTTACCAGGAATACGAATCTGAGATAGCGATGATAATTCAGACTAGTTTGACTGAGGAAGATCAACTAAGGGCGTGATTGCCACAGAAAGAGTTAAAATAGAAATAAATGATGGGAGCCGAAGTTGTCAACAACAGCGCATATTCTAGTAACAGCAATTAACCTTGACACACAAACACCATAATCTGCCCAAAGTGGAATTATACTGTTCATGTGAAATTCAAAATTATCACGTTTAGCATAGAATTTAAAATATATTTCACTAATATTACTTTGTATCATTTTAGTTTGGAGTGAGAATTTTTTATCTTTCTCTATAGTTCAATTTGAATTTCATTGTGAAACGGATCATCGAAAGCGTATAGTCGTGAGGAAGCATAGGTCAAAATTCATAAATAGTGAATATATGATTGTATGTATATGTACATGCTTTTTCCCGGGTACATTGATGTGTTTTTATGAATACATGCAGCTGAAATATATCCAGGCCGAACAATCAGAACGAACACAAGAAGTTGTCTCCCAAAGGAACAACCAACCCAGCAGTCACGTGAGTATGAAATTACTTGTTTGACCTAAGATATAACCAGACTATTTGTATGTTTTTGCACATCTCATAACAGCTGCCTTACCTGTGGTTCAAAGAATACGATAATTGCCTTAACTATGATTAAAAAAGACAGGAATCATGGGGGATGAAAATAGGTAATCGCACTCTTCTCCTGTCCACTCAAAATCCAGAATGTGATATTTTGTTTTAATAATCGGTCCAGCCTACTTCCGGCATTTTGAACACTTTAATGTGCACTTTACGAAAAAAGAAAGAGGGTAAATGTGATTTCTTTATTTCCCTTAACCTTGCATATGTTTACTTCAATCATATAAAAGCATTTGATGTAAATTTCGCATCGTCAAAAAATTCATTCCATAAATCTATCTCCCGACACATGGTGTTAATGCCTTCATAAATGTTAGCTTACTAAACAAAAATTTTAATTTTGATGACTCTGGAAATTATCCATTTTAGACATGCTAAGTTTTGTAACTCGCAGTCGAATGTGACACCTGAAAACAAACATCCGAACCTCAGAATCCCTACTCTGTTTGGGTAACCGAAAACAACAACAACAACAACAACAACAACAACAACAACAACAACAACAACAACAACAACAACAACAAAACACACACACACACACAAAATAGAAAAAAAACGGGCAATTGCCTTATTCCTAAAACTATTTCGTGGTACTAATAGTTTTATTGGCAACATGTTCATAACATATACAAACAAATTAACAATAAAAAAGAATCTGAGCTGACAAGATATGGATAAATCAGGAAAAAAAGGTAAAATACTGATGGAAAAACTAAAATTATGTAATCGCAATTTTAACTGTATCAACTTTCAAAAAACATGTCTTGGTTGCTGGACACAAATGTGTGTCTTAATGTTAAGAGACTGAGATGACAGTTTGAACCTGGTATATTCCTGACGTGTGATTTGGCATGGAAGCTCTACGTTTTAACGCAAGTAAACATTGCCTTGCAGCAACTTGGGTTAGGTTTGTTGTACGTTGAAAGGTAGTTTCTGTTGGCGTAACCACGGTTATTCATATGGCGGTGTATATTAAGCGTCTTACCTTTGAAATAGGTCAGATATGTATTTCCTCTTACCTAAAACCCCCAATTTGTATCAAGTCTCCATATTTCACCGTAATAGTATGAATTAAGTCTAAACTTGGTAACTGCTGAAAGGTGATTGTTTGACTGTTCAGTGGCATCATATTTTTTTCCAAAGAGACAATTTACATGTACTTTAGTATTTAAGTTTCTTTAGAGTAAAACTGCCCCCCCCCTCCAAAAAAAAATCACCAAACATGAAATACAACAACAAAAATCTAACTTCCAGATGATGTGTTTTTCTGCAAGGCTACAAAGAAGGGGGTCGAATACAAAGGGAACATATCAAAAACAATGTATGGCATACCATGTCAAAGATGGGACACTCGCTACCCTCATTACCATAACTACGCCCCTAGTAATTTTCCGGAGAATGATCTCAAAAGTGCCGAGAACTATTGCAGAAATCCCGATGGAAAAGACGTTGGACCTTGGTGTTTACCAATAGAGGGCTATATCGCTTTCCAACACTGTGATGTTCCACTCTGTGGTATGGTGAATTCATGTGTATGCATATTGCTGTATAGTACATTGCTATCTTCTACCTACATCTGTTGGAGTTACTTTGTAGCACTTTTTTTTTTACTAAACGGCTGACTCTGGTATTTCATACACTGTTAGATTTATGCAATGCAAAGCATTTATCAGTTTGGCAGAAGGCTATTATGGAGCTTGGAGCTTGTCCAGGCTTTTATTTTCTTCTCGTCAATAACACAAAAAGTAATTACCCAATGGAAAAAAAAAAGAAAACAATATAGAGCTACTACGTAAGATATGGTAGTAGCGCCACCTACAGTTTGACGGAAATTATCAGACAAAATGTGTTGAACAAAGTAAAATTCAAATGCTTGATAATTAAGTGTGTGTATGTGTGTGTGTGTGTGTAAAGGGGGTGGGGGGGGGGCTTGCAAAGTTACGACAAATTTTTTGGTTTTGATAGTGCATAGCTTTGACATCCCTACCCCAGAGAATCCATCCTCAAAATCAATGTTTCACGTAAACGTTGCATTTCCATACGTTTAGCCAACGTGCTCTACATTTGCAATCATATGACGCTTCTTTCAGCTTGTGTACAGTAAACCTTTTCACTTCAACATGATTATTATACCTGTCAAGTATGATGTTTGCTGTGCATACATTTGCATGTTTTTTCCAATAGAATAACTATCACAGTGACCCTCCTGTTATCCGTTGGTACTGCCTAAAAACGGGAATATATTTGTCTAGAAAATAGAGCTGCCAACCAGGGTTGAATTGAATGTTGATACACTTAGAAATGGCTACACAAGCACATCAGCAGATAGTATTTTTGTGCTTGCATAAATACACATGGAATGCGTTCTTTACTACACTTGATCGATTCCAAATTACTAATCAGTGCAATCCCACCCATGTATTCAATGCATGCAGCACGGTATCCTCATGATTCCTTAAACATATTCATTTTGGTCAATTTGCTGAGAACATTGTGACTGGTACAATATTCTACTTCCATCAAGTGATCACTCTCGTAATCTATTGGAAAGTGGCCGGCACCACCTTGTAAACAACGACTTTGAAAAATGCATGACAAGTTAATTTTGAATCAGCTCTTATCATGTACACCCATTTTACCTATGAAGTATAATAGCTGTCTTCTTAATATGCCTTGTAACTGTAGGAGATTGAACAAGCATTCAGCACTTAAAATTGATGTTTATGGAAAGGATGCTAATTAACATGATTTTGCACTTCATAGCTATTCACGAACCATTGATTTTTGGAGGTAACCACTACTCTTGCAGCTTCGATTATGATATGTGTAATTTTACTGATGATCTCAGATTACCTTTCTTCGAATGGTGCAGGTGAGATAATATCGACTACACATCAATTCGTAACAGCCCATTTTGTTTAGGTAATGCATGTTGTAATGGTGAGAACAATAATGTGGCCTTGAAATTTTGTGACTGATACATGATCTTCAGCAACCTCCTTATAGAGCAAAGAAAGTTAACGAAGTTGACCCATATCTGTTACATGTTCTTGTTACTGCCAGCCCTGAATAATGGATTGGGTCTAATACACGATGCAGCATGAGATCAAGGCTACTCTGTCCTATGTGTGGACAGCTTGTAAAAACAAGTTTAAACAGAGCATCTAAACACAATTATATCCAATATAGTTATAAAAGTTCTGGCACAACCTGCCTTCATTTCAAGAACATGCAATGTTTTCTACTGAATTGCCAGATAGGCAAGAAAAAAAAGTAATGATAAGATTTTGGTTGTTGATATGATATACAGCTTCATGCTTCATGACTGCGTCGCCTGGTGTGAATTGCTGAAGCGGCAAACAAGCGCATGTGGCTCTATATATATATATGCATGTAGGTCATGCGTGCAAAGCAATATTGTGAATAGGGCCCAACAATACTATATATTTCGAGCCATTTATTTCTTTGGATCTTATCGGAGAATATTAGAGATAAACGTTAGGTCAGCAGTGACAAGTTCTTAACTGAAACCCTTGATCCATGTGTGAAGTAAGATAAAACATACATTTTCTGAAAGTTGACAAGCTTAAGATGGAAAACAAACTAAATTCTGAAGGTAATGGGGTATATACTTCAAAAATTGTAAATGCCAGTTTTCAACTACCAGTTAGCTTTTATAGGTGATTGTCTGTCTCGAGACAAGAATGAAATATATTTATTCATATTATTATTGGAAGATGATGTTTCATGATTTGAACTCCTCTTTTTCTGCCATTTTCTGTTTGCAATTTTGCTCTCATTGTTGAGATAAAATTTGTTAATATTGGGCATGCTTTGCTGATGTGTAAGTAGCTATGCATTGCCATAAACTACCCTCGTTAATTTTGCAATACCGAGAAAAATTATGCCTACCTGGATCTGACTATTTGAAGAAGAAAAGCATCGTTGGTTTAGAATAGTCTGTCCATAAAAACCAACCCTACATTATCTGACACTGGATCATCGGAGTGCTGAATTAGTGTGACATGTCTCCATGGGAGTGAAGAATATGGGTGAAATGAAAATAGAATATTTTTAGCTAGTGGTAGAGGCAAAGAACACGTGGCTTAGTATTCTAAGCTGCTTGCCAGCACCAAAGCACAAATATATATATATATATATATATATATATCATTGTGCTTTGGAAATGCAGGTCAACGGGATATACAATTTTGTCACTCTTTTTAAGAATATTTTCGTCAATATCAATGACTTTGGAGAATGTGTGTTGTCCTTCTTAATACTTCGTAGTCAGAGTTGTTGATGATGACTCATCATTCGGCGTCATGATCTGCGGTTTACCAAACATCCTCTAGTTTTGAGAAAAAAATCTGAAAAACTTCTATGCTTACCAATTCCTCAATGTGCTGGAGCTGTAATCCAACAGTATGGTTCAATGAATATATGAATATGAATATATATTACAGGGGAGGTTATAATAAAGATAGAAACTGATAAGGGTCATTTTATATATTTTTGCGGCAATGCGCGTTGCTCTGTTCATCAGGGAACAAACCATACTAAATACCTTCTACAAGCGCAGGCAAACATTTGGTAGCATTTTCTTTGTGATAGAATTACTATCTCTGATATACATGGGCATCTCTAAAATTCCGAATCGCATGCGTTTATGTGCCTTAATTAAAGCCTATAATATATATTTGAAATATACAGTATTCTTCTGGTCGTTCTGTTAATTAAGACATCAAACTGCACACCATACAAGACAACTCAGAAGCACGATTTGATTTAATTTTTGCATGACGTTTTGTGCAGGTAAAAGAAGCCTATTTATCAACGAATTCAAGGATGAAATCATGGAACAATCTTTATTGATATTGTAAACATTTTTGATACCATGTTTATTCTGTGGTCATGCGTGTTTCCTCCACGACGTTCACACTCCCAAAAATGATTTAATACTACTTTTATTTTCTTAATTTGGACAAGTGACAAGAACCAACTCCACAGAAAGGATTGGATCTCCATTTTTTTCCTGGGGGGGGGGGATTGAAGGACTTTTTTTAAAAACATTTTAGATTCAATTTTTGCAACGGGTGAACTGGTGGTATTGTAAGGCTCTACAAAAAGGTTTGTGTTTTTTTTTTGTGTTTTTAATTTTTATGACTCGAACCAAATCATACCCTCTAAGCAGGTCTTTTCTTCAGGATGTGTACAAATTTAGCCTAGTTAAATATCCCTTGAAAGTCTTCATGGGAGGAGGGGGAGGGGTACTTGTTTTTTTTGTTTTTTTTGTTTTTTTTTTTGTTTTTTTGTTTTTTTGTTTTTTTGTTTGTGTTTTGTTTTTTGTTTTGTTATTTTGCATGTGTGTGTGTGTTTTGTAAGTTAAGTTCCGCCAACGGATTTGAAGATACCGTCGGCCTTTTTGAATACATTGTACAGTACAACTAGTTTATTTGTACTAGCTGTTAAAGTATCATCTCTCTCTCTGTCTCTATTTGTGTATGTATAATTCTAACTATTTAACAGTAGTAGACATGGACACAGACATAAGCTTTTCTATCTGAGTACTAGTAGAGATGGGTTGTTTTGTTGCTACTGGGTGCAGCAACACCAAACGTTCCTAGCTGAGCTCATTTCAATTTCCAAAGGATCTGCATCTTAGCCATGAATTGACTTGTGACATGCAGACTCACCAGGGCTTGATGGAGTGGACCCATCCACAGGACGGCTTTGAGTTTTCTAATATTGTGTAAAGTCGGACTTGGACACCAAGAAATTACCAATGTGCAGGGTGGGAATGATAACAAATCTGCAGCTTCTGCCGGGTGCAAGAACTACTTTGACCTTTGGTGCCTGTCATCTAAGTTCTAACGTTATAACAACTTTTTTCTGGCGTTTGTTTCAAGCTGTTGAAGCCACTGCTCAACATGATACAGCATTAAGCCCGTATTTTTTTCAAAATCGTTGTTGAAATTAAACCACTCAGAGGACACAGTAACTCACAAAACCATGTGATTTGTATACTAGCTGTAAATGACTTCACCCCTGGCAATTGTGCCAAGACTTTTGGTGTCGTTCACATTGATTGCCGTTGTAGCACTAGTAACTCCCTGCCCCACGGACTGCGCTGGCTATGCGATAGGAAATGTGGCATTAGATAATCTGCCACTGTAACAAATAATGGACAGGAATTTACAATCAGCAAAATTGTAACTTCTCCGGATTTGGTTAGTTGTGGGACATTAACGATATTAAACTCCAAACTCACAGATTCCAAATGGTCGGACCAAACCCCTCGGACTAAATATCTTATTGGCTCATTTGACTAGCACTTAGAGTGGCCTCCAACTACTTTCAAGTAAAAAGAGGGAACATTTTAAATTATGATGAATGCAGCTGTTTACTGGTTCATATTTGTCTACAGAAAGTTCATTGTACAAACCTAAGGGAAAATCTCTTTTAGTGGTCATATTGGTCATTTGATACCTATCTGTTCTGTTGTTGGCCTTATATCGGTAGGTGAAGTGCGACCGGCTTCCATAGTTATGTCTAAGGGAAAATATCTTTTAGTGGTCATATCGGTCATTTGATACCTATCTGTTCTGTTGTTGGCCTTATGGAGGTAGGTGAAGTGCGACTGGCTTCCATATTTATGTCTTGATTTCCTGATTTTCTGCCTCAGTTTTCCTCTCTATCAAATTTTATTCATCTTTGTCTGAAAAAGTGCAGGATAAATTCAGATTGCTATCATCATCACACTCACTATCGCTGCTGAATTTACCCCATCTGGCCATGTCTATTGCCAGCACTAATGCAGTTTTATAGGCTATATGGTGCTTGCTGGGAGAACGGTTGCATTTGTGAAGCCACTAACAGTTTGACGCCAGTGACAATGATCTGGTGGAAAGCATGAGCTTATAAGGAATATGACTAAAGATGAATCAAAATCATCATTTGAAATTAAGAATGTTATGGAATGGTGACCCCATCAATCAATATGACCTCTACATTAATAGGATACCCGTCGATAACGTAGATATAAAAATAATAAAACATATATCTCAGATGAAATTCTCCACCATAGGCAAAGTGAAACATTATTGTGGCCTACACTATAATATGTCGATATTGGCGAACAAGCAGAGAGAAATCCATAGAGCAGTGATGTTTTCAAGCGGAACATTTACTGTGTGGTGTAAATATTATTGCAGACACATTGGAGAAACACCCACCAAAGATACTGGTCCTAGTATTGATCATACCACTGGAACAGGTATGCAATGAAAATTTGTATCACGTTTCACATAAATATTTGAAATGAGCTTGCATCATATGCATGTTTGTCACTCAAGTATTGCAAAAAGGCATATGTGTGGGTACCATCACCCGTTTTTCCTTAGAAAAACAACTTTTTCCTCTTCTCTATCCCTCACAATATGTTACCTCTTCCATATTGTGTAATCCCTTTGTTTTTATTCCGTTATTTCATTCTGTATTGCATTTGTTTGTGTCTTCAATTTGCTTTCTGTTCACTTTCTTTCAATTTGCAATTTGCCAGATACACAGCCTCTAACATAAAAACACAATTGGGTATGGCTATAACTCTGTATATTACATTTTCTTCTTAACTTTTGAGCAAGATTGTATGCAATTATAGGCAGTGTAAATTTTCATTCTGCAAAGCTATGATTCGAAGAGGCACCATATCATGATCGTTCCCAAGATCCCAATTTAAATTACAACACACATGAACGCATTGTTTGCTAGGCCAAAGATAAACATTTACCTATTTAAACTGTCAAATTCAACAAATATAAATGTAAACATTCCCCTTGTATGACAAGCGGTCTCCTAAAACCTCTGAAATTTTGTGATTATCTTTATAAAATACCAAAACCAACGCCACAAGATACCATATCATACAACAAAACAAAATCTGGAAGTTAACAATACAATTCTTGACAAATAAATTCTACATCTGAAAAAAAAAGTTTTACGATAGTCAATTTGCGAAATTCAAAATGACTCAAAGAAAACTTGGGAGATAATATTGTCAGTTTTCCATATTAAAAAGGGTAGGACAGACTTCCCTTCTTTGTTTGAAATCGAAAACATTAAAGTGTATTTATTTATTTATTTATTTATTTATTTATTTATTTATTTATTTATTTATTTATTTATTTATTTATTTATTTTATTTGTTTGTTTGTTTGTTTGTTTGTTTGTTTGTTTGTTTGTTTGTTTGTTTGTTTGTTTGTTTGTCTGTCTGTCTGTCTCTCTGTCTGTCTGTCTGTTTATTTATTTATTTATTTATTTATATATTTATTTATTTATTTATTTTTTTTTTTTTTCTGAAAAAGCACAGCCAAATTTATGATTATCTTATATCTAATCTTTTACTTTACAAAAATCAGCAGGGGTTCCAAGAATTAAATTCCACCGAAACAGCTAAATTGGAATTTCTTGACCGAATTTACAATGATGTTGATGGTGGTGAAACATCAAACCATCCTCCTAAAAAAACTGGATTACTATGGCATAAGAGGTATTCCTTAAAGTTGGTTTCAAAGTTAGCCTTCTGATCGATCTGAATTTGTCGATAATGATCGTGTATGCTCTTCAACAGTACCGCAAGAGTCCATCCTTGGACCGCTTTTGTTTTTCATCTACATGAATGATATGCACTCAGCTTTTGATAGCTTTGAGTCAGTTTTCTATGCAAATGACACAACATTACTGAAGTCTCTATCTCTCTTCTTTCAACTTCTCTACTGGATTAACGGACCAAGATCTTTCCGAAAATATCAATTACGAATTACAGAGGGTATATGAGTGGTTAGCAGCAAACAGATTATCTTTGAATATTTCAAAAACTAAATATATGATCTTATCTTTTCCTCAAAGAAAAGTGTTGCCAGATCCTAACTTCAAAATCAAGGATACTAATATTGAAATGATTGATGAATTTACATATAATGTTTTAGGCATGCAGATTCATAAACATCTTTCATGGACACCACATATAAATAAAATTGGCAATAAACTCTCCTGAGTCATTCGTACTCTCAGGAGACTATGTTCCTATCTACCTACTTTGGTGTTCCTTTTTATATATCATTTTCTCTTCATGCCTAATCTCAATAAGCCTATTTTAGCTTGGGGTCATTCTTCTGACAGAATTTTTACATTACAGAAAAGGCAATAAGATGTATATGCAACACCAATTTTCTTTCACATACCTAACCTTTGTTCATAAATCCCGAATACTCTTAAACTCAAAGATATATTACGTATGGAAGCCCTTAAATTTTACTATAGGTATCAAAGCGACCAACTTCCTCTCTAGTTTAACATTTTTTTGACTCAAACTGCTACACACTTGCATGACACCAAATACACAGATGTTCCTCGATCAGCTACCCCTGTCAGAAGTTCCACACAAAACTCAATACGTATCTGCCTCCCTAATTTACAAAAGCCACATCTTCAAATATAACAGACAAAGTCTCTACTCACTCTTACACTGGATTTTCAAAGTAAGTAACATAACAGTTTATCAGTGAATACTCCGAAATATGTGCAGTTGTAAATTTCCATATATGTAACATATATTAAAAACGTGTGGTATGGTTATATATGTAACAGAAATTAATCGAAAGTTTGATATGGCACGTTTTTTATTTTTATTATTTTTTTGCAGTCCCACCAAAGCCTGAATTACTATTTCTACTCAGTTTCAAATAACCAGTGTTTATAGTTTACACATCCATATGCGAATCATGTGATCGTATGTTTTCTAGGTAGCTCCAGTGACAGAGGAATTGTATATTCCTTAACTGGAATTATCCTGACAGTATATGTATATTTGAATGTTATTTTGTGTACTCTACTGTTTTGTTTATGTATTTTTATTTAACTCGAATAACATTCTGTGCCATATGTTCTCTGTCATACAATTGTCAAATAAAGCCATTTGATTCTAACATATGATATTACCATGGCACATTTCCTGAAGGACGGAGAGAAGTGACAGCAAGTTGATATATATCGCATAAATATATCAGTGGGAAATTTCAAAACTGAACACACCAATTTCAAAATTAAAAGAGTGTATTAAAGAAACTTGACTTTTTTCAAATATCAAACATAATATACTATTTTGAAATATTCAGATAAAGGTATCAAATGCGTTTAAACATGCCAGGTGTCGTACTTTTAAATTTAGATGCTCACTACAGATAAGCGAAGGTCAGCTACATGTTAGGCTATATAGTTCAGAAAACATTACCCCAAAAAAAAGTAAAATACAAGCACTATATATTTTATTTACATCAACTGATAACTCAATATCAAGTAAAAGATCATACAGCTTCAAGCCATCTGAAAACTTCCAAATTGTAACTAATGAATGACATTTATAGCTATCTAAAATAATGTTTCTGGTTTTAATGTAACAGCTATTTCACTGCAGGCCTAAACGCTACATTTTGGCCATTTAAACTGTTTCCAAACTTATATTTGTAAAACTTTTAGTATATATATGCATATATATATATATATATACATATATATACATACACATGTATATTTGTATGTATGTATGTATGTATGCATGTATGTATGTATGTATGTATGTATGTATGTATGTATGTATGTATGTATGTGTGTGTGTGTGTGTGTGTGTGTGTGTGTGTGTGTAGCAGAGAATAATGCTATATGATTGTATACTACCGATGTGAATTTATTTTCATTTTCAAATCTCAAAAAAATCTTGATATGATGTATTTGTCTCATGTTAGTTGCGATGATTTGAAGAACATTGCCATAGATATATAATATTTTAGTTTACAACAATTGCTTTGATGTACACAACACAAGTTCCATGTTGCCTGCAGCAACAGGTATATACGTTTATGAATAAATAAATAGATGAATGAATAAACTAACGAAAGGAAGAGTGAATGAACGGACATATATTGCCTGATGATTAGAGTGGCAACACCATGGAATATGACTACGCAGCTAACTTAAGTCTGTCATGTTGTATGGCTCCTCATCTCATGTGCACTTACGTAAAGGCAAAGGTGGTAAAGCTCTCACTAATCCAGGTTACTACCCTGTGCCATCAGTAGGCATAGACGGGTGTATGATATAATAATATGTTTCATCGGAGGTGCATTTGATCATAATGGTTTTATCGTTCACATCATGATCTCTATTATTTTCAGTATGATTCCCATTAGCATTGCACTGCCATTCTTCGCTATTATATGTATGACTGTGGTTGATATATGATAATAACCTTTCACGCTACTTTCAGAATCAATACTCTAATGGTAAATATCATTATCAAGTTATTGTTTCTGCTCCTGTCGCCATTGTTGTTTTCAAACTGCTATTATTACTATTTTGATCGCATAAGCATTGTATTGCTAGTGTTACGTATATTATATTTGTGATAAGCGAGAACATTATGATGACTTTTTTTTTGGGGGGGGGGCACTTCTTTAATTATTAATGCCATTGCTAATTTATTGTTTCTTGGACGTGTCCCCGCTGCTGTTTTATAATTGTTATCTAATTTTTTACTATTATTGCTAATTTCCGTAGGTTTTTATCTGTATATCGAGTCGTCACGTCCAAGGCGAGTGGGCCAAAAAGCACGAATATTAACTCCAGCCTTCAACATGACCGGAGATATTTACATCCGCTTTTTTGTCCATATGTACGGAGCCAAGATAGGGATACTACGAGTTCTTGCTAAGACTGCCAATGCAGAAAAGGAACTGATCAGCATGGCCGAAGACAAGGGAAACCGTTGGCATGCTGTTGATCTCAAAACTAAATTTACTCAGTTAACTAGGGTGAGTTTATCTGTGTTGAACAGTACAAAATTTGATCGCTTTGTATTAGATTGATAGCAATTACTTTCTGAAATAGGGAAAGGTGTTGACAGCTGAGGAGCAAGAAGTCAGTCCATTCCACCAAGAAAAAAAAATGCATAATGTTGTTCTATTTTTCTATATGGTATTTACAAGTGGTTACTATAAAAACAGTAAATACACAGGGCTGAATCGTAATTGATATTGGATTACGCTTATTCTGAATATTGAAATCGTAAATAGGAGATAAGTGTTCCAGACTGACAAAAAGATAAAATGCGTTTTATTTATTCCAGCTAGTATTTGAAGCATCTGTTGGACCTGGTCCATTCAGTGACATTGCAATTGACGACGTCAGTGTCTCAGGTAACTTGATTGCCATGCAGATGACCGAAAAATAATATCAATGGCATTGAAATAATTGAACGAAAATGAAGACAGAAACAAAAACAAAAACAAAAAAAAAAAAAAAACAAAAAACAAAAAACAAAAAAACAGTTATCTTATACACCTGAAAGTTTGTCCACGTGATTAACATATCCGCGTTTGTTTCAACCTGTTTCATCAGGTTAGATGTTTTTGAATAGGTCGAGTAGAACAGTTACAACTGAAGCTGTGAACGAACAAACAGAAGATAAACCAATTTTGTGTGCATACTGCTATTTCATACGCAAATTGTATGCTGATAATAAAGCACAAAATACCGGCCGTTTAAAGGCCATGCCAAAAACCTATTTGTTTGGCAACACAGCACTCATACTATTGTATCAAACACGTCCTTGGATTTCTTTTCATGTTGGAACTAGAATTTGCGTCACAACATTGGTGAAATGTTTTGATTTGAGAACATATTGCATTCTAAATTGGGATAATAAACGCCATCTTAATGAAAACAATGCATATAAATTTGAATAAAGCAAATTATGTACAATTTGGCATTACGAAAGTTCCCTTAGCTAAGAACCATGTATCATTTATAGCTTCCAAATATTTCGAAAATAGGACGGTTATATTTTGTACAAATTAGCCAATATATTTTTGTTAAGATTTCAAATTAAGACCTTTGACGTCTGCAAAGTGTTCCCAGCCAGACAACACACAAGGTCCTCACGACATGACATGCCTAAAAATGTGGTGGGAAGATGCAGGCTGTCTGGAAGCAGGTCAGAGAAGTCCTACCAAAGTGGATAATATGAACCGATGGGCTTCTTTAAACGTCGGGGAAGTGAAGCGTCAAATGAAGGAGTACCGAGGATACGCAGATGATAATGATGTCATGTACAAAGTAATGTGCTTTGGCCGCAACTATTTTGGTAATTTCGTATTTTAATCACTCTTGCATCCGTGTAACTGTAGATTGCGAACAAAAATTAAGATAGTAACAAAACTCCTTTCCTCTTCACAGGCAAGTCTCGTGGAGCAACAGGTATGAGTCTGTTTCTCAATCTTTGTGAATAGCAGTCCTGACTAAATAATTGGGAGTAGCAGAACAGGGAACCAAATTATCACATTTGTTGTGTAGCTTTATTCAGGGTAGTAATATAATGTCTTATTCGATGCACTGAATGAAGAATTGCTTTGTCAGAATAACACATCTATAATAATTAATGCGTTTGAATGTCGCAAGTAACAAATTAAAATTACCTTGCAGATGAGTGTCATAAACGTGAGACAAACACAATGTATGCACAATTCCTTGGTCCTTTCCACATAAATTGTTTGCACGGCTGGTGGAGAGATGCAGGATGCCATGAAACTGGTCTGGGTGGCCCTCTCAATAATCCACGGGCTGTCAATGTATGGAACCAGTGGAAATTAGATGCTGTTAAACAAAATATGACCCATTTCAGGCATCTGGCAGACAAGAATGATGTGAAGGAACATTATAACTACAAGCTACTGTGCTATGGATATAACCAAACACGTAGGTGGACAACGTGATGTTGACAGCGTTAATCTTTGGATGAGGATAGCATATGTTTTGTATTACAGACTGCTGCTTCCATTCATTTTAAGATTGCTCCTCGTGGTTTGACTATATATCCCTTTAGAAAAGCTGTTAGCTGGTTATATCTTTTTCTCATATATTTTGTAATTGTTGTATGTCTGTATGTAATATAAGGTTCTGAAACACATTTGGTGGAATAATGTCTGATCGGTGCTTCTAAAAGTGGTAGTGTACAGATGTAAATATGCACTATTTATTTCCCATTCAGCCCGGGAAGAGTCCTTTATGTTCCATGGTAGCAAATATATTATTGTGGACCGGCGAAAGTCTAGCATCACCTGGATTGCCGCTGAGGAGGACTGCCAAAAGAGAAAAGGACATTTAGCATGCTTTGAAAGTAAAGAAGAATACCATTTTGTACAAAATAACATTGGCACTTTTTCATTCATAGGTAAGCAAAACCAACTCTCTGTAGTAAGATCTGGTTGATGTAACTGTCAGGGATGATAACATTCGAATCATCATGCTGTTGATAAATCCAAGGGCCTGGTCATTCATTTTACTCAGGTGCATGACATATATTGATAAACCATAGGTGGCGTACCTAAAGGCAAAGCTGGATTAGAGTTCTTACAAACATTTCCAGGATAGAATATCAATGTTAAGAGCCGCCCCTTGTGTTTTCCAACATTTTTTCATCGTTGTTGGGAAAGATGATCCCCTTTTCAACGTAACTGAAATATTTGTATTACAAGCGATGGCTAAATTGCATATTTGTACCTAACCTGGCATAAAATATCAGGATTTTGGGAAATTTATTCTTCCACACCTAATGCAAAGGTCAAATATTACACAATGTCTTATAATTATTTCTGGTCTGTTTGTTTTTCATTGGCCAGGGTCCGAATATGATTTGCTCAGCACTTCATTTATATTTCACCAGATTTCTAAATACCACAATAGCTATGTAGGCGTACTTTCTTTCTCTGCTATCAACTCAGCTGTCTGCGAAGTGATAAGAAGCAAAACAGTAGCCTACCTATCGTGTCTCTTATTATCTCTGTCACAATCCATATAATATGGATTTTTTTTTTTAGTGGTTAGGCCTGCATATGGGGGAAAAAATAACATTTGTATGTAGTGATGAATGCATCCAATAGTTTAAGAGGATCTTTAAAAAACTACTTCCTTTTCCCCTTCCTTGGTAACCGCTTGTGTCAAGTCCCGAGTGAAATTTGTTTCTTGATATTGGTATCGAAAGAGGAATCTTGCAGTTTCTGTAACTATTGATATTTTTTGTTTTGTTTTTGTTTCAGTTTTTTTGGTTTCTTCTTTTTTTTTTGGGGGGGGGGGGTGTCATTGTTTCTGTTCTTAGTTTGTGTTTGCTGCTTATATCTCTCCGAGAATTCAGATAGATAAGTTAGCGTGATGAATTTTCTGTAGTGGTTCGTCCACTCTCCCAAACATATGATTTTATACCCTTCTACCGTAAATATTTGGAAAGTTGCTTAAGTTTCCTCGATACTCTCGCAATATGCAAAAAAGCATTCTCGTTTTGGTTGTTGTTTTTGTTCGACTAAGGTGACTGGAATTCTTTGTCATGTTTTGAAATTTGTCCCTGATAATATGGGAGTATAAACCAGTAAACTATGATTGCTCGATCACATAACCGACTCACGTAGCCTTTTGTGTTCCTATGCATACACATGACGTATACAATTTATACCAGTTGAACATACGTTAGTTATATCAAACAGAATCGGTTATACATACAGCATGTTTTTCAATATTACCGTAAAATGAAAGGTATTATAATTATATAAGTGATTCAATTCACATTGATAACAATACATATGTGATCACCGTCGCTAAAGTAAGATAATTACGCAAAAGTTCACAGGTTGGTAGCATTGTAATGACTTGTATTTATTGACAAATAACCTGAATTACTCTTGTGTCCACATTGTCTATGGGTCAATATAATGCTAGGAAACACCACTGAAAAGGGTCAATTGATGGAGAAATAAATACACATTGCTGTGGCGCATTTGTTTTTGCAAAATGTATCAATCGGGTGTTTGAATATTAACATCACAGATAATGAAGGGTTGCATCTGTTAAAACCTCCTAAACATCACATGAAGTGATGTAAAAAAGAAACTGATTTTGCAGGAAGGCGCTTAACCACAAAAGTAGACTGATCAAGACTTTTATAAGGAACAAAATGTGGGTTGTAGGTGTTGTATGTATTAGGTAGATGTTATCGCTAATGTATCATAATCTATGCGAAACAGAAGCTTGATGGCAGCATGCATGAGTGCATCAATGTATCAGCGGTGTCAGACTGCATGTACCCTTCCAAATATCTCCACTTATGAGATAACTCACCCTATACTAAGTTATATAATCCAAACATATCTCTATTCAACAATTTTTTCAAGGAAAAGCCAAAATGTACCAAAATGAATATCAAACTTATGCCATTGTATACTCTCCAATAGATTTCCGACTAGAAAATAATGTGTCCACATTTTGTTCAACACTGACAATTTATGTCACTTCTTTTCACAGAAGTTATTATGAAAACTGTTTTTACACTATCAAACCATTATAAATCACTCACGTTTTGGCGATTTTTGTCTCTATATACCTTAGAACCATACCAAAATACGTACCATGGCTAAATATAAACCATGATACCATTGCCAACCATGGATGACCATGGTTGGCCATGGCTGGTAACGGTAAGACCATGGTGCGTGGCAGTGGTTCTTTCTTGGCAATGGGCACAGAAGTTAAAATGTGCGTGGCAGTGATCTGACAATGGTTGACAATGGTTTCAGTGTCAGGTAAAACAGTTGGCAATGGTTTCAATATCTACATATATGTGTGCCTGTCAATGTCATATTTTATTGAATAGAAATATTGTCTAAGTAGCCTTTGCTGAATTTAATATTTTTTTATTGGATTGTGAACATGCAGTTTAGATTTCACTTAATACTCATTTAATCAAGCCTGGCATGCATAGCATTTCCTCCTCTATTAATAAACTTTACACATTTCATCATACGTCGGTGCAATAAAAAAATCATACTTTATCATTGCAATAGATTGGGAAAAATGAGTAACACATCATCCCTGAAATACAACAAACTGATGCTAATTATAAACACAAAAAAAATAATGGTGGAGCTTTTAAGCAAGCTGCTATATGCATATATTTCTCCAAACAAACACTAACACAATAAGGTTAAAGACTACAGTTGCGATTAGGTGGCTGTGCATCCCAGAGGAGATAATTAGTAATTGTAAAAAATAAACTGTGTTTTGAAGTAAGCTGCAGCTTCTGTGTAAATAAAGCTAGCTAAGTCAGGTATTCAGCACCTCAGAGTTGCTTCATTTGTGGTCATATAGGTCCACAAGGCCAAATATAATAAGTAATAAGAAACAGGAGTAAAACTTCTTCAAAACAGGATAAGTAAAGTACACACTTCAATGTCAAAATTTGAACTAAATAAGAATTTGAAATGAAAGAAATTTCTTTATCTGACTCACTCTTAAGTCGTGCAACTACACAGATTTAATAAAATCATACATATATATGTAAATGTATATATATATATATATATATATATATATATATATATATATATATATATATATATATATATATATATATATATATACATATGTATAGTTAGATAAGGATAGCAACAAGAGAAAATAAACAGTCAACAGGATCTACCCCATTAGTGAGTGTAGAAAACCAGCCAATGCAATTTCACTTAGGGCCAATCACCCACAAACTAGCGGCTTTTTAGCAGCAGACCAGCCAATTGGATTCCTCCATTACCTGTCAGAACACCTGGCAATGAGAACATCTATAAGCAGCTTAGCCGCAAAGTAGGTGCAGGTTAAAGGTCATTTTGATGGAGCATCTTTCAAATAGATGAAGGTGGCCCATGGTTGTTAAAACCATATGGTGCACTTTAGAAAAAAAAAGATGTACAAATTATACTTTTAGGCTCACTTTTGTACAAAAAATGCGCCTACAATAGACACTCTTCAGTCCTTTCCGACACCCTCAAGCTGCAAAATCTCAGTGACGTCACAAACACAACACCACTGGCTGTCAGGGAAGACTCTGATCACCATGGCAAGCTATGAACGTCATGTGTCACTTGGTGTAACCATATTAATTCACACTTTATCAACATGATTAAAATGTATACAGAAATATTAGTATTCGCTCCTGTTCTCACCCAGGATGTTAACCAATATAAACACAAATAGAAGTCACTGCATCGAGGAGTTGCGAGGTTACTGCCAGGTAGGGTCGGTGTGTTGCTGCTAATTGTAGTAATACAAGTTTTACAGCAACTTGACATTCCCACAAGGACCTAAATTTAAGGAGAGCAGGGGTCCAAGCAGTCACGAGTTACAGGGACAAGCCGCAAGGCCCTGTCAACTGATGTTACCTATGAAATGAATACTTTTGTAGAAACTGACTTTGTATTGTCAGATATGGCGGTGTTTAAGAGAGGTTTGGCAAACCTCCTGCTAAACCATCAGTGGACAGTGGGAGTATTCATAAAAATGGTCAAACAATGCATTTGTCAAAAAACCATGCAGGGACAATGATTCATCATTTTGTTTAAGTATTTATAATTTAATCATCAGCATAATTCTGTGCTTATATTACAGCAGGATATAGGTCTAGTCGTTCTGACTGTTTCAAGGTATCACTTACTTATCAATTGAATGTTTCAGTGATAATGTCTGGATGAGATGTTGTTACATAGTATTACGTTGTAAGAAATCTTAGTGTGTTCAACCATTTTGATACAATTGAAGGAAAAATGGGTGGATATCTCAGACAAACAAGGACCAACCTTGTTCCATACCCATGTTTAAGGTCGTATAGTCTGCAACAGGTCCCTGGGTTGAGTTAGCTGGCCACTGTAATGCCTATGTCCAAGTACTAATGTATGTTGTGAGCTGTTTAGCCCATAACTGGATGACACCTGTTTGGATAGCTATCGATTTCATGCCTCATCTGCATAGCTGCCAAGACCATTGGGCGCCTGGCTCTCTCAGTCATTCACCAATATGGGACAGATAAAAAAATGTTTGCCAGTGTAACATAATGCATACGATATGAAATAAAGGATCATAAGCACATGTACTGATGACCGATGTAAACAAAAACATAAGTCACTGCCATCCAAGGGTTGCGACGTTACTGCCAGGTAAAAGTGTTGATATTGAAAGCCAGTCATACATGCCAACTTACACTTAATCACCCATAGACCATACAGCTGGGACAAGAAAATTCACTCTTTGTAACGACATGCGTAGGCATAGGCTGTAGCTGTCTCCTTGAATGCAAGAGTTTAGAACACTACTAAACGTGGCCTAACCTAACACAAAATCCAATTTATTGCACGCATGCTTGTTCTTGTTAAATAAACTGTACTAATTTTTGATAGGAAATATTTCTTTTGCAACAAATTATCATGCCCAAAGACGCCAATTGGGATCCTTTCGCTGTTGCACGACTCTATTCCCTGCAGTACTAATGACCACGGTGTTTTGGTCTTCCTGCTTATTCTGTAAGGCTTAATGATCCCCTTTCCCTGCTATACCCTTATCACTTTTACTTCTTCTTCATTAGGCCACGTACATGAAAAACTCAATTCAGAATCTCTGGTATCACTATGCACTGCTGCATCAACCATGACTCTTGACTTATTGAAAGCACTCTGGCAGAAAACACATTCAGTCCAGCCAATGTGTTGTGTTTGTGACGTCACTGACATTTTTCCACATGGGACGATGATCGGAAAAAATCCTGTGGTTTTATGCACCAAATTTGATGCACATTTTGAGCTAAAAAACACCATTCAAAAATAAAATTAAACATTTGAGATGTCAGATACCATTTCTAACCATCTTAAACACCAATCTTCGCAAACTAATGGATATGTATGGGCTAATTAACAGAAATACTTGGCAGCATGGCCTTTTCTTCATAAAGTTATTTCCGGATCCAAAGCTACCAGGCAGATCAAATCTTGCCCAGCCTTAATGTGTATTTTTATGTTCTGGCCAGTGTGTGACTATTTTTATAATGTATGTCTATGCTTGTGCACCAGTGGATTGATTATGCACATTGTACAAATGCGAAACAGCAGATGTGCATTTACTTCAATTTGCTGTACATACAAGAACCCCAGTTTTTGAAAAGCTGATTCTATCAATGTGGAAGTAGTAAAACCGTTGAGCAACTAGTTAACCTTGATAAGGTGAGAACATGATTATGAACTGCTGAATCCAGATTCGAATTTGGGCTTAAGGTTAAAATCATTTAACTTACTCCATATGAGTTTCACTCCCGGATAAAACGCCCATATTTGATATGATGAAACAGGATACATTCCGAGGTGTTTGCAGCACAGGAAACGTCAACGATGGATGGCCCTGCAGGCTCACAACCTGAACTCAGCTCTTCTCGGGTATACATTGATATGTGTTGGCCTTTGTGAAAACTATTATAAACCACTGCTCACATGCATTTAGTCACCAACATGATATTTAGATAAATATAACTAATGTATGGCATTTATTGGGTTGCTCATTTATGTTGCGTCTGGGGCGCAGTGGCCGAGATAACTATGGCTTACTATCTGAAACCTGCACAAGGTCACACAAAATATCGTATCCACTGTTCCCTGTGTGGAGGATCACTGATTCTCAAAAATGATCAAATTGCAATGGGGGCTCCGGTTTTAGCAGCATGTGCGTTATCATCTATCAAGAAGACTGGGAGAATAGATTTTACAAATTGTGAGAACTGTTTATGCCCTCCCCTTCCTTAAGAAAGCAAATGTTTATCACATAATCTGTACATATCAGCCCTCCTTGACCTTGCATCCGACCCTAAACTCTTCTCATCAAACTGAAAAAAAATGCATCCAGCAAAGTTACTTAGTAATAGAAAGGAGACCACACAAAGTACCTACGTAACTTCCTTGCCGATAAATTTAATTCCGGAAGATCAAGCTTTAGTTTTATTTCTGGTGATGGGAGGAAGTTAATGGAGAGTTCTGTTTTAGGTGCTAAGATATAACCTTCAGTAAATTATACACAATTCATATTTGTTCTGGCAATATGGGTGAGCAATACTTTTATCACTCTACATGCAGAGTCTGGGAATTCTGGGACATCAGTCAATCTTATAGATGCTAGCTCACACAAACACTCGTCCCAGGACTGGTAGTAACAGATGTTACTGACCCACACGCTATCAGCAGCACTATATGGGAGGGCATAAGGTTGAGCACGCAAAAAGTCGGAGTGCACAGGGTCTGAAGTGGCTAGGCGTTAACCTGATTTAAAGGTTTTTGGACCTCCAAAGGCATGAAGACATTAGTGTTTGTGTCACTGGCCTTGTATATCCACATTGTTCCGACCCAGCTGAGGGCCTGCTAGTACTTTACTTACTTTTTTTTACCATACACCAAAGTCCAGTTGCAGGTCACTACCGATATACCCTGTAGAAACTATGACACTATTATGAAACTAAGAAAAAACTAGATAAGAAGACTACTTTGAAAGAGAATATGTCTGTGTGCCTCCAATGCTTACATTAATTTTTATGTTTCAGTGTTGTTTGCGGTTTTTTTATGTTCGCCTTCAGGACAAATTAATGAATTAGAGTAGGAATGTCGCGTCTACCTATAATAGCTTTGAAGGTATTCAACATTAAAACTTTACCAGTTTACCTTGTTAGCGTCAATAAGATATTTAATCACTTTTGTACGTGGCTAAATTTATATGCTCAGGACAAAAACCTATACATTGAATATATTCGACAATTAAAAATTCCAAGTACCTCAAAAGCGCTTAAATGAAGTTCCTACACATGTTTTTATTTTTTTTGTTTGTTTGTTTTGTTTTTTTTTTTTTTTTTTTTTTTGTTTTTTTTTTTTTGGTTTTTTTCTTGTTTTCTTTTTTGTTTTTTTTGTTTGTTTGTTTTTTTTTTTTTTTTTTTTTTTTTTTTGTTTTTTTTGTTTTTTTGTTTTTGCTTTTTTTTTTTTTTTTTTTGTTTGTTTGTTTTTTTTTTTTTTGGAGCAAATACAACGCAAATCTTTAATTTAAAGTTGGAATGGCACCTCCTCTACATATTATAGTTTTGATGATATTCAGCATTTAAACTTCTCTACCTAGCACAAATCAAAATTTTAAAAAACTTCCCTTCGCGCTTAATGTGGTACATCTAAAGCACAAATCTAAAAAAAGAGAGGTTGGAATGACACCCCATCATGTAACAGATTTTAAAATATTCATTTTTTTCAAGACACGTAATTAGCTTTAAAAAAATCTGCAACTTTCTCTTATGGTTCACTAGATACACCAACAGCATAAACCTTTAAATACAAGTCGGAATGACATCTCTATGCTTATAACAGTTTTGAAAACATTCAAGACTTAAGCTTTAAAAACAAATAAATTAGGACCTACAACACAACTTTGTATGCTCAGTCAATCACGAGAAAACGTGTTCATGATGCATTCTATACCTGTGTTCAAAATTATTGTTTGTAATATGCAGCTCAGTCTCGTTTTAGAGCACTGCACCCTCGTGAAACTGCCCTCATTACAATCATAGAGGAACGGACCCAGAACTTGGAGAAAATACTTTAAAATGGGGTTGTGCTGCCAGATCTTTGTAAGCCTTTTGATCTCATTGATACTGATATATCATTATGCAATTCATCTCTCCACAATGTGACAAAGAAGCGCCTAATAGGTTGAAATCTTACTTGCAAGAACGAGAATAGTGTGTCCTTTTTAAGGGTCAAATATTTCGTACTAAACAAGTGACACATTGAGTTCCTTAGGGTATCATCATGGGTCCATTGCTCTTTATATTCTTTATGAATTACCTGCCTTTTCATCTGGACTCTCTATTGAACATGTATGCAGGGGACTCCACCTGACATGCCATTGAGGAAGTTGACAATTAAAAAAAAATAATAGATGTGGTGAATGTTCAAAATTGGTGCCAAGTTAACAAAAGGGCAGTCAATGCCAATAAAACCAAGTTTACGTTAGTTACAACACATCAGAAATAATGTAAATTGTCAATGTCAAAAATCAAATTTACTTTAAACATTATTGCCCTGGAGAATGTGGAGTGCGAGAAACTACTCGGAGTTGTAATTGACAACCACATGTCCTAGAAACTACATATTGACAAAGTTGCTAAAACCCTCAGTCATAATTTGTCATTGTTCAGATGAAGGAAGAAACACATCCCTCAGGATACGCGATTAACTTTCCTCACATCATATTCCACATTGGCTGCTCTAATATGATATGGGTTCAATCTTCGAACGTAACTTTTATCCATATTCTCCAAAAAATTGGCCAACCGACCCATCATGGAGGTTAACATGGTCACTCCACCTCCATTTTCCCAATCTTGTAACATCCTACCAATGCAACTCTGAGTAAATTTCCGGATTGTAACATTAGTCCATAAAGCATTCCTTGTTCTCAATCCTGGATGCATCTAGCAACTATTCAGCACCAGACGGATGTCAACTCTACAATAACCAGATGTAGCCTTGGTAACAAATTTTGTATACCATGACGTAACCTTTGTGTGAGTCGTAGAGCTTTTTGCTGCAGTGAGCTGTCAATTTCTCCATAAATATATCATCTATCTATTCAGCGTTAGACACATCATCATAGATGGTGGACATAGTTGGTTAATTTTTCCTAGAACTCAACACTCATTTTATTTGACATAAAACAGCACGTAAGTAAACCAGACATGAACATACATAAAACTTCTATGTATAATGTAAGGGGAAATCGCACATAACATGTAGGATTAGTCACGATAACCCCAGTTAACGACATAAAGCATATGCTATCACTAGAGCTACCTAGGTAATGATCTTTTTTTACGAAAAAAAGACACGAAGAGGTCGACTGGAAAGGTACTTTATGAAACAAAATGATGCTATGACAGAATTCTTATTACGAATGATTAATTACTGCATACATATCAATTTACAATGCAGTATATTTCTGAATATTGACTGATCAAATCTAGCTTGGTGTACTTTGAAAAGCTGGGTAATGGGTGGGTATTAACTTTGTCTGCAATACAGGGAGGTGTCCTTTTGAGGGAAAGGGCGGGGGTGAAATATTGGGTGCACTTAAGAGTTTTGGTAAGGATGAGCCATCGATGGAATTCAAAGCATATGAGTAAAATATTCTGGCTGTTGGTTTTGTGCAAAGTAAAATGTAAAGGCTTTCAGTTTCAAGAGATCCTGAAATTGCACGAGTTTTAGAGTTTTAAAAAGTAAGTCAGTGTGTGAGCCATATGTTGCATGCATATTAGGCGAGCAGTTGACGTTTGAAGTTTAGTAATTTGGTTTCAAGAGTAGCCCCAAGCAAGAAAAGAATAATATATGTGTGGCAGAAGCATTGAGTTATACATGAGCAGCAGACTATTTGTCTGTAAATATTTATGAATCCTGTTCAAAGATTCCTATTAATTTTGAAAGTTTCGTGCCACTTTATTAGTATGCAACCGCCAATTTAATGATTCCTGTACCGACAACCCTGTGATGAGTGGTCGGCAAATCAAAACAAACGTATTGATGTATATTGGTGAGGAAACTTTCGAACCAATCTGTTCATTCATGTTCTGAACGGTTTTAGTGGTACCCCATATTTCCTTATATCACTTTTAAACATTTCAAACTGTGAAAAATAGTATTCTTGCTTTAATTAACCATAATTTGGTTTTAAAATTTGGTTATACACTTTAGGTTTTTGTTTTTTTACACTGAAATCAAAAGAATATGTCATTGTACATTTCACTTTTTTTTTTCTTTTATAAGTTATCACGGAATTTATGGATTTTATAACACCTAGTGTTATCCAAGGAGAGCGTTTATGCCTCTATTTATTAAACATTACAGTCTTTTCTGGGCGGTGTAGTGTCCTTGCCAAACACATTAATTTTTTTTAAAATATCATAGTTTTAATTGGGACAACACTTTAGATCAGATTTAAGACAATTGATTTTGTCAGATTCATTAATTTTATCATTATTTGTTTATTTACTGACATTCTTTATGTTTCTTCAGAATTAACCTATATCCTTTTTTGCTAAAGACTCTCCAAGAGCCATGCCACTCAACGTTTTTCCGTTGGCTTTGACATAGCTTATTAATGATTGATTATTTCTCGCACGACTTTTGTGTCTCATTTCAGCTATGATTTCTCCTCGCAGGAGATTTTCTTATTTCCATAACAAATTGTAAAGGAGGGCTTTGTGTTTTGATATTTCTGCATGTCCTTTCCGTCCAGGAACAACCTTAGCCTTACAGGCAAAATAGTGCGGATTGTTTTTGCACTGCCTCGCTGCATGCTTTAACAGTGCTATCAAGATATACCTGAATATTTTTGGAATTGGTACAAACATAACAAATGCAAATAGCCTCCTATGGTACACGAAGGTCATTTAGAACATTTATTGGGATAACGTGTGTAAGCCATCAATATTTTCCACAGAGGTTAATTAGCACTACACACATCTGATTTATATGTGTAATATGAGGCAGCAGCTATCAAAGAAATTTTTGCGACTGATTGATCAGACATATTTCAACCTTCGCGTAATACATACCAGTCTGCTACGTGGTTATAAAGGTTGTCTATGACTCAGATGTGGTAAACTTCCATCTCTCACTATTGCCATCACAGGCAAAGTCAATATTATAAAGTGAATGACATAGGGGACATTTCAGTTCTTCACTTTGAATAAAAGCTTTTTGTGCATTCATGTTAACAGATCTAAGCGTCGGGAAATCTGTGTTCCAATCACCGACGATTATAACATTGCAGATTTTATTTTCGTCACATTAAGCAGATGTTTCCTCCCATACGTTTTGATATTCTCAAGATTGTACAGTCATTAACATACTGTCACTAGGGATGTACACATTTACAATCAGTAATGTTGTGTTATTCAACTTAATGTACACTGTGCACTCCTGATTCGATGTGAATTAAATGAGGGCACAGATGGAGTCCATGTTTTGTTTCCATAGGATGGCACTGCCCCCATATGGTCTGCTTTGGAGAATGCCATGATTATGCGTAGATGCTTATTACAATTGGGAACTTCCTTCTCAAGCACATAACTTTGCACTATAAACAACCTATTTAAAACACATCTAGGCAGACTACGATTCTAATTCCTTGTTACTTTTACCCCATACGGACACAGCAACATCAGGGATACTACAATAGTCGTTCCTAATTAACAGACCCATTCACTGTAGGTGTCTTTTCAACGTACGTTGGTTGATGTTCCCTTTTAGATGAAGCTGCTTAGTACCCACTGTGTATTAAACGCCCCAAAATAGCACAATGTAAACTGTTGTCTTTATCAATGATATACAATCAAAACTAATAATATGTGACACTCACCAAGTTCAGCCTAGACTGATTTACCCATTCTTCATGGTGCGTGGAGATCACTATGGGGAAGAAATGCATTTATCCTCTTTATGTCATTAAGTAAAAAAAACATAAACAAAACAAAAAAACCCCAAATTTTATTTCCAGGCATTCTGTTATTCAAAGTTAAACGTAACGTTACAAATATGCAAATATAATGTAAGTTCGTCTCTTATGTGATAAAACTATTTTTGTGTTTGGCAAGACATATATACTGCACGGAAGGGGCAGCAGAAGTGAGCAACACAAGGAGGCAACTAACACTGTCTGGTACTTTCACTTCTATGTTAGATGTTTTGTTCTAGGTTTGAATGACCAAGCAGTCGAGGGAGTACATCGTTGGTCATGGGGAAAACCATTGACATTTTCACAATGGGCCAGTCACAGACGAGCTACAGTGGACAGGGAAAGGTCAGAACGCTGGACAGAGGCAGAGTTTACTGACTGTGTAGCCATGACAGGAGAAGGCTGGCATCAAATACTCTGCATGGAGGAATATGAAGCGCTCTATGTCTGTGAGCTTCCCTCTAGACACGGTAGGAATAATATATTTTGTTGTGCACCAAAAAACCTTATGCTCTTCTGCAGTGCAATGTATTCTTCCCATTGGTTTTGGAATATGCATGTTGACGTTTTGGTATTTCTTGATTTTTTGCCTTGCTTTCTCAAACCTTGTTGCCATTGATGGGTTGAATCATATGAATGTGACGATTTTTTTTTGTAAACCATAGTATATAGTGTATCCTTGCACACATATTATGTACCAGCATGATAATTCTTTATAAAAGCTGCTAATGCAAATCGATTAACTAGCCAGGTAACTTGTTCTCATTACGCTACAAAAAAAAAAAAAAAGAATGAAGCTGCGGAGTAGTCAACAGCTAAGCCCTTTTTCTTCTTCTCTTTTTTATGTGAGTTTATATTTTGTTGCAAACCTATGCTAAGCAGCATTATACATCAGTTTACAGTTAACATTCAAGTGAAGAGAGGGGGGAAAAATGCACAATTTCAATATGGAATACGCCATACTGAGGGTGTGATGACGTGGAGTGATTCGGCTGGGTGCGACTCCCCACCCCTCACCCCCCCCCCTAAACCAGGAGCAAGAAAAGTATGGAGACGGATAGGGCATTTCTCAATAATATAACAGATATAGAGGGTGTGATGGCGTGGAGTGATTCGGGTGGGTGTGACTACCTTCCCCCCACCCGCCGCAAAAAAGTATACACACAGATAGGGCATTTTTCAATAATAATATATATACACACACACATTATACATGCATACACAGGTACATACATACATACATACATACATACATACATACATACATACATACATACATACACACATACATACATATAAACATACACATATATATACATACATACATACATACATACATACATGCATGCATACATCCATACATACAAACATACATACATACATACATACATACATACATACATACATACATACATACAAAATAGTAAATAATATTGCCTAATGTCTCCGAAAATGGAGAAAAAAATCTGCTGGCTATGTGGAAATTTATGTTGTGAAGAGTCAAAGAACGGTGTTCACTAGGTGGTGTTACCTCCGATCCAATTTAATGGTCATTACTATTTTTTTACATCTAAAAAATGGCCTTCCAGACGCATGTCAAACATGGAAGCGATTTACCTTGGCAACTTTATTTTCTTCAAGAAGGTGACACTGTTTTTTATTTTTACAATTTGTTGATAATTCTTGTGTAATCTCAATATAGTCGACTTCTTCTATACAAACTGTATCTCAGATAGTGAAGAAACCTGGTAAAAATATACCTCATAGGAGGATCCAACGAAGCTATATCTAAGTGGTGATGCTCCATGATGCCTGACCATTGACGGTCTTTTCAGTTTGCGTGCCTGCCAGTCAAAATATACAGTCCTCATGATAACTATGGAGATAGATGGACATTGCAAAGATCATTCACATTTTGACTTCCTCCTTCAAACTATTAGGTAGACAGCTGGAAGGAAAGATAAACAACACAATAAACTGTTGTTCCAAGTGAGGAAAGAAAATTCTCTGCCTATTAGTTACCTACTTAAGTGGACTATGCTAAGACCAGATGGATAGTGGTTGTCGTAACATGATAAAGATAAACTATCAGCATTGATCATGACCAAGGAAACATTAATCATGAAAACTAATAAAATACCTAATGCTATTATCCAATTCATTATTATTATTATCATCACCACCACCACCACCACCACGACCACCACCACCATCATCATCATCTTCTTCTTCTTCTTCTTCTTCTTCTTCTTCTTCTTCTTCTTCTTCTTCTTCTTCTTCTTCTTCTTCTTCTTCTTCTTCTTCTTCTTCTTCTTCTTCTTCTTCTTCTTCTTCTTCATCATCATCATCATCATCATCATCATCATCATCATCATCATCATCATCAACATCATCATCATCACCGCCATCACCATCATCATCATTATTATCATCATTATCATTATTGTTGTTATTATTATTATTATTATTATTATTATTATTATTATTATTAGTATTATTATTATTAGTATTATTATTATTAGTATTATTATTATCATTGTCATTATTATTATTATTATTATTATTATTATTATTATTATTATCATCATCTTCATTATTATTATTATTATTATTTATCATTAGTAGTAGCAGCAGTAACAGTTGTTGTATTATTATTATTAGTAATAGTAGTAGTAGTAGTAGTAGTAGTAGTAGTAGTAGTAGTAGTAGTAGTAGTAGTAGTAGTAGTAGTAGTAGTAGTAGTAGTAGTAGTAGTAGTAGTAGTAGTAGTAGTAGTAGTAGTAGTAGTAGTAGTAGTAGTAGTAGTAGTAGTAGTTAAGCAGTGAATATGCCTCTGTTCGCCAGATGATATTCACTGGCCCGTATTCTTTTTTAAACTTCCTGCAAACCTGGCCCAAAAGGCTTCCCCTCCAGAGCCAGGAATTCCGCCAGTCCCACGAGGAATGAGGACCAGTGGCGAGGAGAAAGAAAAAGACTACTGAATACTCTATGTGCACCCCCAAACGTTTGGAACCGTTTTCTAACAGTTAGGCTAATAAAATAAAGAATGACATCTGGTTAGGCTAATAAAATAATGAATGACATTTGGATAAGGAATGACTCTTGCAGTGAGAGTTTATTGCGTCAAGGATACAGCCAAGGATTAAAAAAAACTCCTACTTTTTATGCAGGCAAGGCTTCGTTAAATCATGCACACTTGTCAGTTCAATCTTAAATTATAAAATCCATTTTACAAATAATTTGATTATTAACAGCAATTGGTCAGGATAATAATGGTCATATCTAGTAGTGGCATATATGTCTGCAACACCGGATTTAGTGGGCCGACCTTAAAAATTATGTCTGTAAAGTTTACTATCCATCACTGTGCAAGGGAATGGATATAGGCCTGTGGGAAACTGCTTTACTGCTCATGGAACTATCACTGTCAAGGTTAGAAGATATTTCCAGTTCCAACATTACGATTTTCTTTCCCTGATTTGCTAGTAATCTGGGTCACAAGATTATTTGGTAGAAAGACAACAGTCGAAAGAGGGCTTGGTGCACGTTCGATTTGACATTTTGTTTCTGTGCTAACTGTGGAATGTGGAGGATTATAAACACGAAAACAAATCATAAAGTAACATGGGGAGACTGATATGGAATGGATAGTTAGATAATAGTGTTCAATTTGAGGTTGAATTGGACCGACATCTATCGCCTTATCCTTGTTTTGGCCTATAACGGTCTTAATTTCGCTGGGACATGTGTGGAGAACGTTGGTCTACTTGACCTGACCATAAGGCTTGCAGAAAAACCCTTGGATTTTAAAACTTTGCAATGAATATAATTGGACATCACACTGAGCAAGCACTGACAGTGTTTAGAAACAATTATATATGTGATGACTTTACCGTATTCGTTTAATTTATTGATTTATGCCCGACTGGAGGCAGAAACTGGGGAGTCTCGATTTCAGTGACTCTGCTAATTTTCAAAATAAAGCGCCGTTATAAAGATAGTTTCGACCCGTGGTGAATCTTCAAGCATCGGGCAATGGCTGCAATGTAATAAACAAACCGTATGTACAATTATTTCCCTTTTTAGAAAAGAATTTAAATGTAAAGGAAAAAACAATGTGGGTGTTTGATGTTTATGCTACCAAGAAATAAGGCTGGCTTAATTTCTTAAAATTTCTTTGGTTATTATGGTTGTGTAGTGTTCGGTGTATGTAACTTTCAGTATACAGGCACACACTTAGTCTGTCCTTTTATGCTTTTGGATAGACAAGCATCAGCCAAGTTGTCCAAATTCATGGCACTGACTTCTGCATTGCTTTCGCTTTTCTGTGAATTTTTTTGTGTCACTGCAGTAGAAGGCCGATTACTGCTCCCAAAGCATTCATGTAAGTGTCCATTATTAGGCCTTGTTTCTGTCGCTGAGATTAGGACACTTCTTAATTTCCATAAAGGAGGGCTTGCAGTTTCACCGACAGTAGTTTCAGCCAGGGCCTTATGCTTTCATTGGTCAAGAGATCACTATACCGTAGGGGCCTCATGTGTCACCAGCAATATATATCTATATGCAGTTGCTTTATTATTGAGAGGCAACATAACAAATTCAATATAAAACTTCCAAAATTGTTCTGAACATTTCTTTCAGTTATGCTTCTGATGTTTTACCCTAATGTATTCACATGAAAACAATGGAATGCAACTTAGATTTGCTCTAATTATCGGGGGGAGGGGTATTTGCCCTAATTATTGGGGGAGGGGAGGCAAAAGTAATGTTGTAATGTCAGGGTCCGGTTGAATCACCCGAGTCCCACGATATGTATGTGAAGATCATGTATTTGTTTTAAATTATATTATTTGAAATCGCCTTACTAATAATAATCCTACATTTGTTGCCTTCATCGATTTAGAAAAGGCATTTGACCGTATTTTCCGTGATTTGCTCTTTTACAAACTTCTGCAATATAATATAAGCGGCAAATTGTATTTTGGAATAAAGTCCTTATATTCTAATACTTTAGCGTCTATTCAGTTATCCCTTTATCAAATGCCATGGTTTAAAACAAAACATGGAGTTCGTCAAGGAGACGTTCTGTCTCCCTGTTTATTTAATTCTTTTATTAATGACCTTGCAGTGCAGCTCAATCAGCAACAGCTCCGAATACATATAGAAGACTTGTATATATGCTCGTTGCTCTATGCAGACGACTTAGTTTTATTATCAGAAAAAAAGGATAATTTACAACAGATGTTAACATTCATGCAGAATTGTTGTGATAAATGGTTATTGAAGGTAAATCTCTCAAAATCAATGTAATGCATTTTATACCACTTACAGTTTCTATATGTATGGTAAAACACTTGACCTGGTCGCAAAGTACAAATATTTAGGGGTCATCTTTGATGAATATTTAGAATGTAAAGAAAATGCCGATGTCTTGGCAAGTTCAGGTGGACGGGCTTTAGGTGCTGTTATTAATAAATTTACAACAGTTAGAAATGTTGGTTTTCAGACATTCACATGTTTATATGAATCTATCTATTTTACAGTATTGTTCAGGAGCTTGGGGTGGGAAAGATTTTGAATAATTAGATCGGGTTCAAAATCGGGCAATAAGATATTTCTTAGGAACACACAGTTAAGCCTGAATATCTGGACTACGTGGAGATATCGGATGGAGAAGTATAAAGTATAGAAATTTTGTTTGTATTATGAAGCTTTGGAACAGACTTTTAAATATGGAAGATAACCGTCACAATAGAAAGGTGTTTAATTGGGACTATAAATTGTGCAAAAATCGAAACTGGTGTGCTGAAGTTCAGTATTATATTAGATCAGGTGGGATATGATAATATATTCAGTGATAAGAGCATCTGTGATCTTAAAGTATTAGATCAAAAAATAAACTTTTCATAAGAAAATAACTGGAAATTGTCAATAGCGTCAAAACCAAAATTACGGACCTATATTCTATTGAAGGAGACATTTACTACATAAAAGTATGTTCAAGTCCCAATTAGTAGGAGGCAACCATCCTTAATTGCTCGATTACGTTTAGGGATACTACAACTTAAAATTGAAACTGGTCGGTATGGAAAGCTGGCAATAGAGGACCGCATATTTGATTTATGTACTTATAATATTGAGGATGAGTTACCTTTTGTGTTTTCGTGCCCTCTATATAATGACTTGAGAGATACTTTTGTACGAAGCATTATATTACGCTATCCAGATTTCTCTCAGCTTCCCGATGTACATAAACTTAAATACGTAATGGAAAATAATATCTTCTTATTCGGTAAATTTATTGAAATTTGTTGGTGTCGAATGTCAGAAACTCTTTATAAACCAAATTCATGTGTATACATTTTTTAATACGATATTATCCCTGTTTCGATATTGTGTTGCACATATTAATTATTTATATTCTTTAAAACTCACTTATAAGCCCAAAGGGCTGGGTACTTTAAAGTATTCTTTATAATGATACACAAACGACTGTGACTATGTATAGTACAAGTCAATATAATAAAGATACATACATACATACATACATACATACATACATACATACATACATACATACATACATACATACATACATACATACATACATACACCATCCTTTAGTTATGCAAACATGCTATATTATTACTATTATTATTATTATTATCATTATTATTATTATTATTATTATTATTATTATTATTATTATTATTATTATTGTTATCATCATCATTATTATTTTTATTGTTATTATTATTATTATTATTATTATTATTATTATTATTTTTTATTATTTTTTTTATTATTGTTATTATCATTATTATTATTGTTGTTGTTGTTGTTGTTGTTGTTTTTGTTGTTGTTGTTGTTGTGGTGGTGGTGGTGGTGGTGGTGGTGGTGGTGGTGGTGGTGGTACCAGAAGTGGAACTTGTTGCAATAGTAGCAGTGCTATTAATCATAAACACATTTCAGGCCCAGACGCATTTTGATCAAGCACTCAAAAACAGGGAAAAAATGCATTTATATCACTTAATATGCAACAGTCACAAAAAAGGTAATAGCGACGCAGAAATTGATAACATTCCCCTGAAACGTGTGGGAGTGAATAAAAGCTAAATTTTACCAACGAAAAAAAAAACCCGACCCCCCGGGCACACAAATAAACAGAGAATGAACAGAGGGATAAGGGAAAAATAAACTTCCCCGCAAATTAATGCTTTCTTCTAAGGGGGAACAACAAACATATGTAGTCAAATATTATGTATAATGGTTTTTGTAAACATGGTAAACAACAGTTTCAGAAACTGTTCTTTTTTATACGGAGAAACAATATTTTCGATAAGTACGGAAATCAGTTTGCAAGCAATTATATAACACCAGGTACATATTTTCAGTAAGGGTGTACTATTCATATTGATGAGAAATCTGAGGATAGCCACAATTTGGCGAAGTAATGCTAATTTTGGAATTATGTAACTCACAAGCATACATATCACACTTATGAATTCTGCCAGGTCTGTGAGGATGAGGTATTTCTGTGCCAAATATTAGCAACATGTGTCTGAGCATTTTTCAGGTATAAACCAGAATCACTAATGGGCAGGAAATGGATGGATGGTAGTATGGAGGAAAGGGGTGACTAGATTGGAGCTAGAAGAACAAAAGAGCAGAGAAAGGAACTGACTGCTTGTTCAGATTGAAATATAAACCACTGTATGATTCATAAAATAAGGATCACCTATGAGGAAAAAAATATACGTGTTTGATTCACATTTCATTATATATAATACAACACTCTGGTTACATCAGTTCACCAAACCCTAGCAATGAGGGGAATATAAAATTGGACAATAATTTTAGATAACATTTCTGAAATTGATTGCTTTACCACCAAAGCACTCCGTTCATTTGTCTTCATTTATGGCATGAGTGGCCGATGCTCTTACGTCGGATTTAAAGACATTTAGTCATTTGCAATTCGTACCAAAATCATTCTGTTGTGTGCAGACAGAAAAAAAAACAGTATTATTGTTTATGTACTGATTTCATATTATTCCATATATTTTCGGTTAAAAATACTGTCTCTAACCTTCAGATGACTGAAACTTTACTGCTTGTCTGCATCTAAATCCAATGACATAAAAGGTGATGGGAATTATCAGTGTCATAGTGGATTTCACATTCGAGTTTGCTGGGTTTTTGGACGTTTTAATGAGAGATGTTTCTTCTGTATTACATTTTATATTTCATCCATCGATATATAGAAATGTCATACAGTCATTGTTCTACCTGTCTTGAAGTTCTGTATTTCGACTTTGCTTGTCTTTAATTACCTCTGGGGTTTTGTTCATGGGTTGTTCTTGTTTGCTCTTATTTTCGCTTCCGTTTTCCTTACTCAGTTCTACTTGTTATGACAGTAATTATTTTCATGTAAATATAGCATTATATTTTCTTTAGATATGCAATTGGTAACGTATTACATGTTGCATCTTCAATTCTTCATGTTATATATAGTGATATTCATGTTGTTAGGAATGTCAAAATTTGAATGGTTTACGACTTTGACTGAATTGCGAAAATTATATATTGACACATAATGATCTGATACTGCTGTTTGGTTGCTTCATATTGTGCTTCCAGATTGTCTGTATACCATACAAGGATTAAACTATAACGGTTTTATGAATCACACTGCAAGTGGGCAAGGGTGTCAAAGATGGGACAGACACCACCCTCATACACACTTGTTTACTGGAAAGTCATTCCCTCATGACAATTTCAATCTGAAGGAAGTTTCTAACTACTGTCGCAATCCCAACAAGGGTGGCAGTCCATGGTGCTTTACCACAGACAAGAGAGCTCGTTTGGGTTTCTGTAATATACCCCAGTGCGACTCAGGTAACATTTTAACACATTTCGCTTCAAATGGCTAAAGAACACAGAAATTAACACCTTTCTCTCAACCCCAAAGGCAGCTGCAGTGTGAGGAGGAAGCAAGTACAAAACGACACCTGCACAGCTGCCAAGTCAGTCATTTTATTTTATTGGGCTTACTTGTTACATCGGATCTGGATGGGAGCATTTATGACTACTATTGCTAATCAGCGCCGCATGTACGTGTCTTTTTGCTGTGGTAATACTTGCAATCGAGCTATGGAAAAGAATCAATAATTCTCTACTGGTCAGAAAACTTGTCACCCTTTGTCTTCAACCCAGAAATTTGACCAGTTTGGTTAGTCTAACCATTTGGTGATTGATTTATCATCACATTTATGTATGCTTTTTTATCATGAATATTTGTGTTGGTTTTGTGCAAATAGGACATCCAAAAACAACCCAGTACCACTTTACAGTTTTGTTGCTAATCGTTGTAACACTGGCGTGCCTGTATTCACTTACAACCAAAATCGCGTTTTTCCATCTTCACTTTTACCCTACCACAAATGTTTTGTCCTTTGTCATTATTATAAGTAAACTCTTACCAATCTTACCAAGAATTTATTTTTTTTTATTCACAGTCGAATATAGGCAGCTATTTCCCCATATGGAATTTCTTTTCTTCCATTAACTTGCCTCCTCAGGAGCCATCTTAACAGAGGATTGAATATACGTGTAATGTAAGTCGACCATGGTTCTTTTCTATCTTGCAACGATGTTCAATTTTTCTTCATTCACTATGGAATAGAAATCTTGCAGCGCAAGCACACTTTTGTGGCTTTCTCTCTCGTTTTCCTAGAACGTGGTGTTGTTGATCTTACTTCTAGTTGTCAGTGAGTTTGCTCTTGGCATAACAGATATCATAGCAATATGCACCCTTATCTACACCGTTTAAATGATTAATCAAACTTTTTCTTGGCATAGAATTGGTTTTAAAAATATCGTCAAACTTTGTTCTGAGCCATGGGAAATTATGTTTGGATAAATGTAGCGCGAAAGTTGTTAACAATGTGGCCAGGGTCTCCACCATAATTAATATTGGGGTATGTTTATTGGCATCAGTTCCTTGTCAAGTGAAATTATTCTTCCTACACTTTTTGCAATACTAATGGTGCCTCTCAGGATTGGTCTCTGTGGCATTCTAAGGGGATTTCATGACCTAAATTAAGGAGGAAGACAGGCATGAATGAATCGAGAGTGGCCTTAGCAAATGCAAAACTTAAAGGGATTCTTGTCACGTTTTGCATCAGTTGAAAAATGGGAATCATTTTACCAGAAATTCAGTCATCTTAGCTGACATGAAGGGATTTCGACAATCGTAGAACCAAATGATGCAAACACAATTTATCGTTCCATTCAGTTTTCAAACCCTTCTATCCCAAGTTTGCAAGAGAGGTGAAAATATCTTGCAATACAGGTTAAACAACATGGAAGGTAGGTTACAAAAAGGAAGCTAGAAAATATACATACATGATGTGTCCTAGCTAATAAAAAAAGATCCGGAAAACAAGGATTCCATTCATGAATTTGTCAAAAAAACATGGAGAATATCGTCAAAAATTGAAGTTGATAAGGTGAGGCTCAAAAAAGATACTATGAGGAAGAGATGTGCTCCTGTGGTCGAAACGCACAAAAAAAAAAAAAATAATAATAATAATAAAAATAGAAAAAAAAATATAATAAACAAATAAATAAAGAAAAAAGAAAAGAAACTCGGGCAGTAATTAGTATAGGAGCTACTGCATACAAATACTTCAGGAAATTTGTCAATAAAACTAAAGAAGACTAGATCTTTGTACCATTCAATGAATATGGACATATTTGCGTTGAGGGTGTTACAGTAGAGATTACCAGTGCTGATTCAACTGTGGATGAAAAAGAATATCTCAGAATATTTGGTCTCTGGAAACATATCGTCGGTAAGCATCCTTCCAATGGTATTTATATGGGACCAGGGTTTTAATAATTACAAGGATTTTTTTATTTTTTTTTATTTTTTATTTTTTTTTTTGCCAGGGGTACCAGCTCAGTTCCACAGAATTGAATCCCGCCAGGGATCATACAATTTGTTGATGACACATGGAGCATGACAATTTCAAAGTAAAAATGTCCAGACTTCCTCTCTCTCTCTCTCTCTCTCTCTCTCTCTCTCTCTCTCTCTCTCTCTCTCTCTCTCTTTTTCTGGAAGAGGAACAATTTAAAATAGAAAACTAGGAAGCCTGAACCATCTGAGGGTGGCTAGCATTAATTGGATTCAAACTACTACGGACTTCCTTAGTATAACTATACATGTTAATGGTTTGCTTTTCATTGTCTAGGGATCTTTTCTTTCCTCAGTCACATCACCGTTAACTTTACACAGCTTGTTCAAAGTCATAATGCAGAAAATATATTAAGAGTATAGTAGCGCAGTGTAATATATCCAATAAATATATCAAATTAAATAAAATAGACATGTATAAGACTTTCTACTCCCTATCTCTTCTGACCCATTGCATATGAATCTTTAGGCTTTGAAATTTTTGTTGTTGTTTTTTTTTCCCCATAAATGAAATAAAACAATGATAAAAATTATTACCTTCCTAAGCAGCAGTTAAGACTGTGCAAGTAAATATAAACTTGCACGAAGTTAACAGCGGTTTCTAAAAAAGGAGTATTATTTGATTACCACAGGAGTCTGTATTAGTTAATGTTCATCACAAGTCATTTTAGAAAATTGCTTGACAAATATAACTAAGGTGCCTGTATCTTTTGTTTTGGAAGAATGTTTACACACACTGAGAGGCAAGGAATATATGGGCAAGTTGAGCACAACAAAGCATGGAAGAACTTGTCAAAGATGGGATGTACAATATCCACATCATCACAATTTCAAAGATGGCGCTTTCTTCCCAGATGCTTCAATAGAGGAGGCGTCAAATTTCTGCAGAAATCCTGGCAATAGGGAAAATGGACCTTGGTGTTACACATCAGACATTAGATATCGATGGGAGTACTGTGACCTCCAGCCGTGCCGTAAGTTTTTTAAAAAAATAATTTTAGTCGAGATAAAACCTCACTGGACAAAAATGGAGATTGTGGGAAAGAGATAAAGGACTGGCAAGCTTAAAGCGACAAACAGAAGGTTGGACAAGACGGATAGATGAAAAATTACATAAGACTTCTGTTATGCCTTCATTCTTATAAACACTCTGATGGAATGTACACATCAGGCAGCAGGCTAAACTTTTATTTGCTTTCAACTTTACATATTATCATTGTTGAGTCTGATAAATTAGCAAGTTCTTATTTTTAAATTTCGTGAACAGTATTTAATCTATACAAATGGAGCAGAAACAGGGGATGATTTATTTAACACGCATCTCAGTCCAACCCTTATTCATAATTGAGAAACGAAATAATCCAAGATACCAGCTTTACATAGGTGTATGTGCTGTGATCTTTCCAGGGTCCGGTCATATAATTCCACTTCTAAAGTATACAGTTATATATATATATATATATATATATATATATTCATATCTGTGTGTGTGTGTATGTGTGCATGTGTGTGTGTGTGTGCCTGTGTGTGTTTGTATGTATGTATGTATGTATGTATGTATGTATGTATGTATGTATGTATGTATGTATGTAAAAATCTATATTGAAATACTACGAGAGCGACAGTTTCAGAGGTACAAACGCCAGCAGGTCCTCAAAATAAGTTTAATGCTAGTCCAATATGCCAGTATAGACATCACTGTTGGAGTACCAAATTGCCGATTTTGTTTTCAGAGTACAATCCACACTGGTTTTCTTTTAGAAAGAGCTGGTACTACATTCGTTATCTGTGGGAAAAGAAAGTGGATTGGTCAGATGGTGACTCTTATTGCCTAAGCATGGGCGGGCACCTCGTGTCTATTGCAGATATTCAGGAGTATAATTTCCTGATTATTCGTATTGGAACCATGCGTGCATTCATAGGTATGATAAATGTATTATTAACCCAAACATTCATATTTCAACACAATACACAAAAACCTATACCCTGCAAAACTTAGCATTCCGTGATCTGAGACACACAGAAGGAAATTAAACATGGGATTGGAGAGTTAACATCTAACAATGTGTGCGTTTCTGTGATTTACAAATGTCAGGCAGGATGATCTGACAGTAATATAAAGCCATTTTATACTTCTTAAAAGAACAGAACTTCCTGTAGCACAACCAATGTGTGCAGGTGTACAAATACACGGTAGTTTTCAAGAACTTGTCCTAGAATTTAGGGGGTGATGGAAAATTTGCAAAAGAGTGGTATATTGCATGACAACAACATATCTGACAAAGTGATAAACAATGTAAAGATGATACTTTCAGTCAGTCCACTCATCAATTTTATAACTGTTATGTTTTCTTTTCCAACAGGTTTGTCCACCATTGAAAACAATAATGCGTTTCGATGGTCTGATGGCAGCCCTTATATATTCACTGACTGGGCCAACTCTCACATGATGGTAAAAAAGGTAAACTGGGAGCCAAATGCACTACAAGGGAGTAAGTGTGTGCTCATGGACGTCAATGGCTGGCACTCTATACCATGTGCAAAACCATTCAATGCCACATATTTATGTGAATTTGATATGGATTTAGGTAATTCAGCCTATTTTTTTCGTAGTACCCATTTTGTACCTCTGCAAATTTTAGGGTTTAATCCTAATTTTAATTTTAACGCCTAGTCCAGAGACTGAGAATCTGGAAATAGGTAATTTTGCAGTAAAGGCATTCACTAAGGGACAGTTAACCTCCTTATTTGCTTTCATCACCAAATCTATATATTTTTTTGTAAAAATATAAAAGAACAACTCTCATCAAATGTCCTTTTTGTTTGATATTCTCAAATTAATGAGAGATGAAATTAATAGATTAAAAAGTGCGTGGAGTTTGTCACTTTTGGTGTGCTTCTTTTCTCATTTTAAAAAGGCGTTTTGGTTTCCTTTTTTTACTGTCCTTTCTACAATGTATGGTACCAGTATAAATTTTTTTTACGTGACTTTGTGATAGGTTCCAGCAGGTGTCGGCCTCCAATATGTTGCGCTGTGTATGAAAGTGTCCGCATCACTGTCACATTTATGATTCATAACCAATCTTTTCACCAAAGAAGTTTTGCGACACCTGTCAAATTTATTTTTGTTTCAAAATAAATGATATATCTTCCCTACTGTTATAGTTCTTCGACTGACTGATGTTTGGCATTTCCAATGCACCCTACTTTTATTCAATGCTAAATCCCAATGCACCTTTTGCAAATGCGTATTTTGTCATCATTTGTCACCACTCTGCAGTTCTTAAGATGGGTGTGTGACATCGCCTTATGAATTGAATCAGAGTAACCTCCTTTTTGGGACCAAAATAATAACCTCTTTACTGTAAGCCATTGAAAAATCTTCAATTACGTACAAATACCGCAACATACGTCTTGGAGAAGTGAATTCTGTTCCTTAAGTTACAGTGGTTATTTTGACACCCAAGTGAACGTCACTCTAATTGCGCTGATGTATCAGCAGAATTTGTCTGCAGTTCAAATACGATACGCTTATTTGTTTCTCACAGAGCGGCGGGACAACAAGACCATAGTATCAACAGAACAGAGAAACTGCTGGGATTTCATGTACAAGTGTAGATCAGGGGAGTGCATCTGGGATTCATACTGGTGTGATAACTACGTGGACTGTTATGACGGCTCAGATGAATGGAAATGCCAAAGAAGGGGTATCAACAGTCATTTGAAAATTCTGATTCCCATATTAAAATTTGATAATACAATTAGTAGTTTTTATAAGATATGAAATAGTACGGTCATGCTTATTAGGTGTTTCGAGTTGGCTGTTTGGCATGCTATCTTCCGGTATGAATATTTTCCAAGTCATAATACATTGTACGACACCCTTCAAGGAAATTCGAGTTTTGAAATCTGTGATTGTAAACCTTTCACATTTTTCAAGGCTGAAGCCTGTGTTACAATTAAAACTACAAAATTCGTGAACGGGAAATTAGTGAACGTTTTCTCTAAAGGACATGCGAGGACGAAGTTGCTCTTTTGGTATACAATGTTTGATTAAGAAAATATTACTTGCAAACATTTAAATGGCCATTTTACAGGTGCCTCTGGATTTTCTTGTGGGGATGGAAGTTACACCCATATATCTTCATACTGTGACCACCACCGCGACTGTGGAAACAATGCTGACGAGAAAGGCTGCAGTAAGTTATGTCATGTGCATACAGGGAGTGTGTCTTCTGTCATGAATAAACGATATACTATTTTAGTTGCATCTGTTGCAGAAATATGTAATCACGAATGCTGTTATGTGTACCACCAATAATATAGCTTCTGTCTTCTTCACCAACGCGCTTGTAGCATGAACATCTGATCAAATACAAGTGCCATTTTCCCCTTTGAAATTGTCTTTCTAGTGATATGAACAATGCTTGAGTATAGATCAATGACTCATATCACCAATGACCGAGTCATAACACTTCTGCTATTGGGTGGATACGTTAGGTCCAAATTTGTATCCTTGTCTCCCATAAATCAGGTTCATATGTATGATAGGAACAGAAATTTGTGGTACTAATTTATTAACCATGACAGCCAATTCGTAGCGTACATCGTTCACTGCACTGTAAATTCAAATATACTCAAGCTTTGTGACACAATAACATTGAAAAACCTGACATGTTTAGGTACGGACGCATATTTCCATGACAAACATTTCTTCTCTACATTAAATGCTTTAGGCTAGTGATTTTTTATTTTGCAACACTGAAGCTTAATCCTAGGCACATAAGTGCCATATTAGTGTACTGGTGACACAGAAGAGCAAGATCACCCGGACTCAGTCGGCTTTGGCTGAAATGGGACTAACGTTCTGCATGCCCACGGTCGGTGATTCCTTTACACTGGTCAGAAGGAATCCTTTTTGCCTATTTGTTAACTGTATGAGGACTGGAGCTCGCTTGAATAGGGATGAAGTGACCTTGGTGATTCCGTATTTTCTTGCATCGTAATATGTCTAAGTATCAAAGTCAAATTTATTTTGGTATTTGTCTCAAATTTGAAAACAATATGCCGCTTATTCAAAGGGCAGGTCTCGGAAAATATAAACATGCTTGAAACAACGTTTTTGTTGCCCCTGACGTAAGATCATATATAAAAATAACAATAATGAGGTACATTTGTTACCCGTAATATGTTTAATGTTTTTTTTTGAGCTTTCAAACATAGCGCCACCGAGGATGTCCGAGAAAATTTCAATCGGGACGATCCACTTTGGTGACGTCACAGCGGGAACACGTTTGTGAATCTGGCATTCGACCTGGGCAGTCGCGGCCATTTCGTGATAGGACACACATTTTTGTCTCGACTCAAAATTTTAGATTTTATGCGCGAAATATCGGTTTGGGCACCAAATTGATTTTTTAGACCTAGCTTTTTTTTTTTTTTTTTTTTGTCACTGCTATGGCCCATCGCTCTGTGGTAATGTGGTGTGGTAACAGTACTAACACCAACAAGACGGGCCGAAGGCCTAGCCTCCGATCGGCATGGAACAGGTTTGCGGTCGACTGGAAAGACGCCTCCGATTATAATTTAAAGCATGCTATGTGCTACATGTATATATTTTGAAGACTCTATGTTTGTTGGTGGTATGATGAAGGATGCTGGGTTTAGATACCACATCGGCATTATTCCTGGTGCTATGCCCTCAATACAGCCACAGGCACAGCCAACCCATGACCAGTTGGCCAGTGTCCTGGGACCCAAGAGAGGTCGTGGTGCTTCTGCCACAAAGTTGACTCCTGAGTCCAGACGTCGACGTGTGAGCACGGCAGTGGAGAAACTTGGTAGACTAGAAGGGGTGTACGTTTTACATGATATATTAAAATACAAAGGAATGCAATATTTTGTTTCTAAAACGTTTGGAATTTTTATACCTGTTTACTCTTGGTCAATATAAGATAATCGTCTGGCCTGGGGCCATTAACTGTATGCACTTCCCTGAGTGATTGTTTTATTCATTGACCGTATATTAGGCCTAAGCTTCAGTGGACTTTTTTTGCAATTGTGCAATGAAAACAGCAAGGGTTCATTAAAAAAATCCACAGACTGAAGTGGATTTTGGAAGTGTTGATTCAACATTTTCATCATTTTTAAACTTGAATACCCGTATGCATGCACGGAGAAAGTTTTCACACTCTATCAATAAGAGGACATTCACCACTCAACCTTGCTAAGAGGCATGTTACTCCTATTAGGACTGACACGTTGATTCAAATACATTTTCATAAAATGGATCAATGAAATACTCTTCCAGAATTATATGTTGTGTCTGCCCCCTCTCTGTCATCTTTCAAGCAGAGACTGAGATCCCTGATAAATAACCAAGAGGGATAAATTTCCTTCATTCTTTCTCAGTACACCTCCATCCCTATGAAAAAGTAGAAGCACCGTTCTGTTTTGTTTTGTTTCTTTTCACAAAAAAGGAAGTACTGAATAAGTTTGTTGCTTGTTTGGTTCTTTTATTGATCTGATGTTAAGAATATATATATATATATAGTGCATGTGCAGTATTACACTAAATGCAGCGTGTAAGTTCAACAATTTGCAAAACACTTCTGCATGTTCTGTGCATGTACATTGTATATGCATAAGGTAGTTTAATGCAAACTGAAAACATTCAAACACATATACAGTGGTACCTGCTGTATGCAACCACTCCTGTGAGCAGCCGAATTGCTTTTTGTGGTCACTAGGCTCGGACATAGGAGTCAATTTCTTTGTAAAATTTACCTGTGGTGACAGGCCACTTTTTCTTGGCAGAGGGGTGGCCACATACAGCAGGTACAATCGTATCTTACCCCATCGTTCAGCATTTGCCATCTTATATCAAGTTTTCCTGCTTAACAGACTCCAGTGGTGTGCATAAGACTACCTTGCTACTCCGCACTCTGTACACTGCCAGTTGAAAAATGACTCACGGTCCTACTAGTTGAAGTGCTGCAAAGGGCATCTTTTGAGTCCTGTTACATTGAAGTCCACCAGATATGGCTACACCAATCCGTTGTTTAGTCAGCAGTTAACGGTATAATTTTCTAAAATGCCCTCATGCAACATTTGCATTCATGTACAAAGCTGTATTTATGAGCCCCACAGCTAATTTGTGAAACTTGTACTTAGTCGTGGATATGTTGATACGCTGCATGGGGATCTCAATTTTTTATTCATCATGAGTGATAATTTCAAACAACTTTCAATTTCAATGACATCTCTTTTTTCTTGTTATTAAAACTGGTGTCATGAAACGAAAATAAAAATATCATCAAAAAAAAAAGTAAATTTACGGTGCCGCCCAGTGTAACCAAGTGCTTGCCATGGCAAGATATTTTAATGGTTGCTTGTGTTTAAGAATCATGGACATTTAGTTTTTCTTTCTTTTGCTGACAGCCATTTAGGCTACTAGTTGAGTGACAAGTCTTCCTTTGGTTTGTTCATAGCCATTTATGCTATTTATTAAGTATTTCTACTCTTTGTTCATTCACTCTGGCAGATCCCACAAAATTCCCTATATTTTTAGATCATGAAATCCAATTGGAACAAACTACAAGACTGCAAAATAACTGCTATCTTTACTTCTCCACATCATTCTTATTCCTTGTTCTCTTTTTCCTTTTTTTTTTTTTCTTGTTGTTGTTGTTGTTGTTGATATTTCTCATCAAGATGATAGTAAATATGAGGCACACGTGATTTTGAACTTATAAAAACTGTTGCGGATTTCCACCAGAGTAGGGTATGCCAGACACAGCAAAATACACAAGTGGTGTATTCTTTCCTGCACAACATCTGACTTCATTTACACTGTAAACAGATCTTTGGAAACAGTGTATTTCACCTGAAACACAACAAGAAGTTTCATCATTTATTGACCATTTATTTATCATTTAGTGGCAACACCTTATACCAGGACAATGATATATTCCACCTCGGCATGAGAATTTCGAATCGCTTGCCTTTGGGGTAGGTAACCGGGCATTCTGCTTTTACAAACTGACTATAGATATGGGGGCAAGTGAAAAACTGTATCGTACTTGCCTTGATGACAAAGTCGAAAAAAAAGTGGCTGAGCCTTGGGCTTGCATGACACACCCAACTCAGCTGGTAACTTCAGTCTTGATACTTATCAGCCATATGCATGTTCCATGCTTGCACAGTGTTAACATCATTATGGTCTAAATGCTATTGTTTTTTGTAGGTAAACACTTAAAATTGTTAACTTCCTCCATCTGATGTAAGCAGGCTGGATTACATAATGCCACATTGCAAGAGCAGGACACAATCTTTCCACAGTTGACTATAACAAAGCTCACTGACAAATTCCAAAACTTTAACATGCCACAGTTTCACTAAAAGTTAATGTACCCTCACCATATTGTCAAATCTACACATACTTGTGCTAAAGAAAATCTAGCAAAATTTCAAAGAGTTCTGTGCATATTTTTAGACAAGAAGCTGAAAACAGCCTTAACACACACAACTTCATTAAATAGTAGCAAAAAAAAAAAAAAAAAAAAAGTGTGACCACCCGCTAGCCAAAATGAGAACTAAGTGATCCCTGAAGACCCTACATGCAATATCAAACAAATTGGGCATGTGGTTCTTAAGTAAATGAACTTCTGATTTTTTTGGTCCCCAAAATTATTCAACAATCCGTGAAAAATAGAAAAAAATGTTGGCTCCTCATCTTGTTTTTACACTTTGTAGAGGCCGACCTGGTGAACCTTCATGTGTAAAATGAAACTTAAAAAGCATTCCACAAAACCGTTTTTGAGAGGTGAAAAATGTAAAAAGTTAACGCATATGCAAATGGATGGCATAAACTCTGCATACGGACAACTCAGCAGAGCTAAAAACCATAAATGGCAAAAATTACATGAAATGTATGTATAAGGCAAAGTATGCTGAATGGCTAGTTTCTGGTTGGAAACACAAATTACATCCAATGAATTGGGCTGAAAAGGTGCCCTTTCATGACAGGTGGTCTCTCAATTGAGTGGTCCTGAAGACAGGGACAACTATGTACTTGCAATATACAATCTCTGTTAAAAATTGTGCAAGGCAGTGTATGCCTCACATATAGCGGTACATTAAGTGTACATGCATCAGGTGCTTTGCTACAATATACATATAGTACCCGATACTGTCTTTACTGTCAGCATTAAGTGACCACTGTTGTTCTAATCATTGAAGGTTGTCCCTATAATAGTGGCTTGCGTGTATTGCACATTGAACAAGAAACAGCTGCAAGTTTCATGCCTATCTTGATACATCAGATTATCTTGGGGCATAGAATTGTCCCCCAGTAGACTCAGCTGGTGATATTTCTAATGTGTGCTTTGGCTGATTATTGTCCCATGATCCAGTTCTAACGCTGCCAAAAAAAAAAAAAATGTTAAGCGGTAGTTACCATGGTAACAGATTACAATACACCAGGATTCCTATGCTGCTACTGACAAATACGATTCCTGATTGTTGTGTAACTTGTGATTCAAGTTTGGTGAAAATTGAAAAATGGAACTGGAGCTATCTACATTTATATCTGAAAGTGTTGGTTTAATTATACTGCATTTTGCTAGTTTCGGTTTGTGTATCAAGATCTAATTCCATGCCCGTCTGTAATGTATGACTAGCGCTGTTCAAACTGTAAGAAAAGACCACTCTGTGTCTATAACCATTATGTAGTGTGAATAAAACACTGTGTACAGCGAGTCGGCAAATGTAATTACCTTCAGCCAAAGCCAGCTAAATCAGTGTTAAACTTTGAAGTCAAACAATGGCTTCCAATCACATCGTCAAATTTTGAAGCATAATTTTGTCTTTTAGCCAGTGAGTGGTTGTTGGATACAGCACCAATCCACTTTGAACTTTTAGGTCTATCAAAGAAGTCACGGTGACAATTGTAACAGTTGCATGTATAGATCTGTGTATTCAGTCTTTTCAGATAAATATACAACGCAGTGTCAGTAGTGACAAAATTCTGCCCTGGCCCGGGTGATGGTCAAGCTTTCTATTGATAATTACGTACAATTGTACATACATCTTATTCTTAACCACCAAAGCCTCAAAGGCTCCAGAAAAGATGAACGCTACATATAGTTTCAACTATACATGATTCATATTCTAACCTGTGAATGTTCGAACTGAGTAAGTTAGTTATAATATTTGATATATTAGGCCTATGCCTATGGGACTTGTGACAAAGACGGCGAAGCTGCCTCGCGGCCGCAGCCGCTCGAGATTTCAATAATTATTAATGGGTTTCCAGCGACAGTGCTGTTCAATGCAACGGTCAACACTGACATTTATCGTCGACTGGGCCACCCTGCACTCTCCTCAGTCCCTGATTAACAAAGTATCAAAACTTACGCTACATCAGTTGTTCATGGCTTCACTGAACATGCTGAAAGTTTCAAAATCAAAACAAATAAAATTACCAAGGAAGGTTATCCTCTCAGCCCTCGCACAGATGAGGATCGTTGGCTGGTTGGGCCGCTTCCGTCCGCCAACCTTTTGCTAGGGCTTTTGGCCAATGCTCGGTTTGTTGTTTTCCCTCTTCAATCTTGTCTGCATAAAAAAACCTCCTCCACGTCGACATCGATCTTGTACTGTAGACTAGTTGTGTGCCATCTTGTGCAAGTGAAACGAGTTCCCTATGTGACGTCATGCGCTTCGCAGATCCCGATTCAAAGTTTTTCATAAGAAATGGGTAAAAATAGACAGCAGCTGCTTTTTCGAGACCTGCCCTTTAACAAGAGTATGATGACTTTCAAATCAATACTAGATCACTTAGAAGTTCAGCTTTAGGTGCGCATAATCAGAATTTCATGTAAGATTTATTAGAAAAAAGTGGCAAATAATTCTTTTTTGATCAATTCTTAAATTTTGCAGACCATGTTGTAATTGTGTGGACTCCTTTTATTGATTACGATTTTTTGTAAAAGTATTGTTCTCAAAACAATGAGAAAGGCAAATTTATATGTTGGTTAATCAGCTCTCACGGTGAAATTTACCAGTCACTGTTTTTTTAGCAGCTGTGCAATCTGTTTTTGTGAGGGTACCTGCTTCCAAACATATGTAGTCACCTATAGCCTTATAATTATGGTACCTTCGAAATTTCAAACTGCTCTACATGCATTCCATCAGAGGTGCTTAATAAGCAGTCTTCGTTGTTTCACAAGGATGACTGAAGGTGTCATCAGTTAATGCCTCACTGCTTTTATTGACTCTCCCCTTTGCAATGAGCATGTAGGAAAGGTACAGCTGTAGGTCTTCTCATAAGGATCACTGAGAGCTGCTGAAGGGAACTCGACAACAAATTTGTGTATGCCATACATATAAACCTACCCCATGCTTTCCATTGTCTGTCACATTCACTCACTCTCCTGAGGCCTCTTGGTGTTTGTGTCCATCCACTTTCAAAATGTTCACTCTTGAAAGAAAACTACCTCAAATATCTTAACCGCAAGATGTTGGATAAGATCCTAAACGAAATTATCCCCCACCCCACCCCCCACCCCCGTATTAAAAAAAATCTCATGACATGGATTTTTGATGAGCCTTGTAACTTTATTGCTGCCAGTGATTTGGTCCTGGACGAACTAAAACTTGGGTTAATCGGAAAAGATGTGCCATCCGTATAGCTACTTTGGGGTTTTAGTCAGGTGTTATACTAAGGTCATGATATATTTATTTGTACAAGTTGTGTTGTCTTTTCCACACATAATTTCTTATACTTTGTACTCTTTATCGAATGCAGCCAGTTTCAAAAGCCTGGAGCTCGAGTTGCGTCTTGGGTATTTGTGCCGACTTAAAATAAGGATTTGAAGCTTATATCTAAGATCAAATCACGAGAGAAGCAATCTGATTTTCAGGAAATGCATGGAAATTGTTGGTAAATGTAGGCATCATATAAAAATATTTTAAAGGTAACAGTGCCAGATAAATTGGTAATCAAGCTAACAACAGGCTTGTAGGTGACATTGTTTGACTGCCTGCTACCGTAGTTACTGAGAGACAGCTGGACCGACCATCAACATGTGTATTAGATGGAACAGAAGAATATGTCCACGGCGATGATAAAAGTGTGATTGGTGAAAAAACCTACATATTGGGAATATCGTGTCAGGAAAGGCAGGGGACAGTGCGTAGGATGCGAATATTGTATTTGGTTACATGGCTGCAGAAGAATATGTCCATGGAGATGATAAAAGTATGAATGGTGAAAATCTAAGTGACATACGTATTGCGCATATTTTGTCAGGAATCATGAGGGACAGTGCTTATGATGTTAATATTTTATGTATTGAGGCAGATGATGACTTTTAGGATCTGCCTTGGTAAGATGACATCATGAAGGGGTGAGAAGATTTCAAAATGGCCATTCAATACATTGATGAAAATGTAGGAAAAAATTACTGAGTTGGACCAAGGACTTGAAATGATTACATACTCCAGAACCATGAGTGCAGGGAGAGCCGCACAAACGTTTATAAAAAGACTTTCTTTGTGGGAGATACAGGGATTTATTCACATGTCATTTGCAGCCATTCTGCATATTTCATCTCTGTGAACATTTCAACTGGTGAATGACAAAAAAAAAATTGTGTTACCGTATTTGACTCAAACCATATGTGCAGGACGATGTTTACGTTGATAGACTCTCTAATCTTAATTACATGGATTTTAATTTATGACCTACTGTGTAACCAGGGCCTCCTGGATTTTTATCTTAATAGCTTACCAGGACAATGCAGAAGCACACTTGCTCTGCCCAGGTTCATACACCCCTAAAAACACGGTAAGGTACTTGTTAATAATTTCCATTCCGCTAGAGTAAGCATGTCCAAGTATTACAAAATAATCTAATTTCTCAATAGCCAGTGAACGAATGTCTTGACATGCATAGCAACAAAAGTACACGTTGATGAACTACTGGAATGGGTCAAATAGGTGTGTATATTCAATTTTCTTTTTGTAGAAGCAGTGTATCGGCTGTTGTGGGCAATTTCTGTTGATCTATATATATATATATATATATATATATATATATATATATATATATATATATATATATATATATATATATATATATATATATATATATATATATATATATATATATATATATATATATATATATATATATATATATATGTGTGTGTGTGTGTGTATATATATATATCTTACACTTTTTGAGTCCACCTCTCACTACCTTGGAGAAGCATATATAAACATGCATGAATCATACACATATATACATGATAAATGGTCTCTGTCTCTTTCGGTTTCTACATGTGTATATTTTCGGCCCGAACACGTGTTTTTTTTTTGTTTTTTGTTTTTTAAATGGGGAATGTCCATATATAGAACCGATACGTAACCTCTCTATATTTTTATGAATGATAAGGAGATTATATGTAAACTCATACACATTGTCTTCACATTCCTTGAAGTTTACCATGCGTGCAATATATCAGATTATCGATGTGGCGATGGGAGATGTATTCCCGCAGCAAAGCAGTGCAATTTTGAAAGGGACTGTTTGGATGGCTCTGATGAGAAGATGTGTGGTAAGTGCTTACTACAGCAGATACCACAACAATAATTATATGTTTATATTTACTTTGCAGGTTGACGGGCAACAGAGTGCGTTGGACTTATATATGGTCCCACATAGTACAGTTTACTGATAGCCAGATTGCAGAATTTTGATGACAACTATGAGTAAAGCTTCCCCGGAAAAGACCGTCCCCATTTAAACATATGTAGCTTTGCTATCCAAGGGGCACAGAGCCTACAGAATCACCGAAATCTGTCCATCCATCCAGCTGTTAACTTTCTTTTTGATTCAGATAATGTCAACAGTTTCCATATAACTTCAAACACCTGTAAATGATACAAAAAGTTTGGTTGCTACCAATATTGGTGGATGGCCTACCTATAGTATCCTGTAATATGTGGAACAAATGAACAAATTACGCGAATATTGCTTTGCAAACAGTTTTCTGTGACTCATTATAAATCGTGGTAGGGATGTTGATCAGTTATGAAGCCACAAAAACGCCAATCGTAGCACCTTCTACTGTATCACAGAAGGTAGCAAACAAAATATGCTGACAACTCATTTGACCCAATATTTGGAAAAATAATACCAAAATTATCATATTGCATAATATATCTGACCCTGACTTACTTTTTCAATGCCACCAGATAAAGTTTGTTGGGAAATTATTTATTTTTTATTTATTTATTTGTTATTTTTATTTATCACATTTTAAAATTTATTTATTTATTTATTTATTTATTTATTTATTTATTTATTTATTTATTTATTTATTTATTTATTTATTTATTTATTTATTTATTTATTTATTTATTTATTTATTTATTTATTTATTTATTTATTTATTTATTTATTTATTTATTTATTTATTTATTTATTTATTTATTTATTTATTTATTTATTTATTTATTTATTTATTTATTTATTTATTTATTTATTTATTTATTTATTTATTTATTTATTTATTTATTTATTTGGTCAAGTTCATTACATCTGACAAAGTTTCAGTCTTTAGCTGTTAAGCCATTATCTTATGAAAATAAACAACTAAAGTCCCTGCTTGAAAGGGAAATAAAGTACCTTTTAAATTATAAACCTCTAAATTGCTTATACCTCTATGTATGATAGCAATTTCTTCACATCAAATGGCCACAACAAAACTTAAAATTAAAAATGCATGATGTCAAGTGCCTTCGAAAACGAAACTTTTACACAGTACTTAAAAGGACCTGCATGAAGGCCAAAAATACATACTTCAATTCATGAAAGGGACACAAATACGAAAATATGAAACTAGGTATTTTACATCTATATATCAAAAAAAGGCAATATTAATCTATGCAAATAATGTATTTGTATATATATATATATATATATCATTGTTTTTGACATCAGGGCTGATCTGTGCTTGAAGTTTGGATTTTGCACAATGATCTGTCTCTGACATTGAAATAAAGTTTCAGTTTACAATAATGGATAGGCGGTGCGGTAGGGGGTTATTTGGCTTAAGTTCACACAAATATAGTACGATAAAACATGTAGCACAGTGTTCACATCCACAAAGCTGGGTATCTTCTAAGCTGAAAGTTTCCAAAGTCCCAGTAAGGATCGATTTTGCTTAAGTCTGGTTCTGGTAATCTGTGCACTGTGTTGGCAGATGGTTGAGGCAACTCAAAAATTCACGGAACTCTGTTGGAGTCACTCTTGTGTAGCAGAGTTTGAGTGAGTCCAATTTTCACCTGTAGCTGTTGAAAGTATGTTAATGTACAGTCAAACAGGGTCAGTGTGATTTACAGTTTTCATAATAATGGCAGATTGGCGACCAGTTGTTTTTCCTACAATGAAATTTCGTTGAAGTTCTCCAGGTCTTAATCATACCGAATCTGAATCATTGCCTTTAGTAAATGTGATCCCCTTCTCTTTGAGCCAGTTGCCTTTGCAGCCAACCGTGTCAACTGCAATGTTTTTTACAACTTGGCCAGTGAAACCTTTCATATCTATACATTTCTGTGGTGCACTGCTATCCTTAAATGTTGTTTTTTTTTTTTTTTTTTTTTTTTTTTTTTTTTTTTTTTTTTTTTTGCTTTTTTTTGTTTTGTTTTTTGTTTTTTGTTTTGTTTTGTTTTGTTTTGTTTTGTTTTGTTTAATGTGCCATCCTGAGTCCTTTGCTCCGCTGTGCTGGACTATGCACTGGGACTTGTTTCTTTTCATGTTCTATAGCTGCATGCATAGAGTCGCATTGCATCTGTGTGTGCCCCTCTCCCAGCATCTGTGGCCAATCTTTTAAATGTGAAGACATACTTGCAGAAAATACAGTATAGTACTGGCGATATATTGATTTCGATTCGGACCATTACATGTGTTATAATACAGAATCACATGATCAACTGATTTTGGCAGGGATTGACAATATGCGATCAAACATGTAGCAACTTCATTGGATCCTCCCTGCCCTTCAGTCTCACCCCACAAGTAGCATGTGCCCTCTTTGTCTTTACCAACAAATAAAATGTTAAATTGTTCCCCGATAGCTTTTTTGAGTAGTATAGGTGACTTATAAGTCCACAAGGTGTTGACAGCAGTGCTTCTATGTCGAAAGTCTCTATATTGACATTTTAATTTTTTTCCCCCCTTTTTTTTTCTTTTTCTTTTTGTCATTGCTTTTTTGATCATGTGCCATGTCCTTGTGTTTTTTCATGACCTGCATATTCTTTACCAGGTCCAAGTCAATTTGATTTCGATTCATGGCATTCTTACACAAAACAGACACCAGTCTTTCTTGGGAACTTGAAATGCAAAATAGTGTGCGTTGATTAATTTTGCAATACCTGGGGTGCACAACAATATTGTGACCCAATTTTGTGCATTATTGCAAATTCTGTTTGGTGTGTCTTTTAAACCTTGATACAAAGTGACTACCATGAAAAACAGTCAGTGAAAATGACATCTCCAAACCACACAAAAATAATTAGGGACTGGTGCAATAAACATCACTGGTGGAAGAAATAGCCACAAACAATAGTGTTTGCGTCTGAGTATTCTTTCAATCAGTTGGGAGTCAGTGAGTATGTTAAAATGCCTGCAAACGATTTGTTTTGTGATTGAGAATAGAGAAGAAACCTAATGTTTTCGGTAAAAGGTGTAAGCAGCCCTTTGAGGTTTATATTCCGTTTAGACAACAGTGTTAACCAACATGGACGCAGTCTGCCAAACAGTTACTGTGCAGTTACTGCGGGTCTGGAAACAATAGTTACCCCTAATATACAAACACAGAATGCACACTTATGCAGGATTTACAATTGGGCCACCTCGCATAACACCTTTTACTAATGCAGCTTGTACCGTAGGTGCTAAAAGCTAGAATTTCGAAAAACGGCTTGTTTGAATAGACAACTTCCACAGGATGTGAAAGGAAGGCACCAGTGAAAGCAAGGTATCTAACAGGAGGTATTCATATTGAACGATTTCCGCTGCAGACTTGGTCTGGTCTTTTCAGTTGCTAGGCAACGGAACAGTGCTCAGTCATAATGGGGCACATGTACCAGTTATGTAACTTAACCATCTGAAAATTACACTTTTTCTACCATCCAAATATTTTCTTTTTTAAATGTGTATGGCACTGAGTATACTTTAAAACTCAGCAAACAACTTTCCTTAAGCATTTTTCTTTCTTGAGTTTTTATGTTTACTACAGAAGCTAATGCTTCACAAATGAATCTGCCCTCTTTCCTGTC
>OZ026623.1:16840372-16895372 GCA_964020975.1 Hermodice carunculata | reverse complement strand
CACTGCACAAAAATAATTTAATTGAGCGATAGATAGTGGAATTATGCAAGTGCCATTAATGTGTCGTTACACACACACACACACACACACACACACACACACAAACACACACATACACACATACACACACACACACATATATATATATATATATATATATATATATATATATATATATATATATATATATATATATATTTATATATATACATGTATTGTATTTGTGTCTTTTTGTCCAAAACCACTTTCTAGTAGTCATTACCCTATTCCGCAGTCCGAACTCTTTACTCTCCATCAGCTAACCTGTCCCTGTCTAACTTATATACATAGAAGTTCTATTGATTGTCCATATTGCACACGTTCCTCTTTAAAATTTTGACATAGGCTGTTTTTGCCCAAATAAATTAAAGGGTCTTCAGCGGGTAACTACTCAAAATGTTTCTGAGCCTTTTACCCGTACATGTCTCTCTGAGTAGTAGCTCCTTATCTATTCAGCAAAGACAACCCACATAATAATGAATAAATATGAACGTGGCAATTGATGAAGTAGCTAAATATGTGAAGTTTTGCTTATAAATGCAGAGCTTCATATCAAACAAGAATACCTGTCAAACAAACCATAATTACCAAATTTTCATAGTACAGGTTCAGATAAGAACAATTTGACTTACCCCTGAACCAATATGTACCCTTTCGACCTGGACAGCTTATCGTAGTTAAACCATCCGCCAATGTTTAACTGAAGTGGGAACAAGCTGGGCATTATATTCAGTTCCAGTGATTGTAAAATAAACAGTTGCAGCTAGACCACCTGTACAAACCAAGAGAAATCCTTACAAGGACTGTAACAATGTACATCTTGCACCAGAGATGTAAAACAAACTCCATGATGACACTTACTCCTCAAACAATTAAGCTCTATTCAACTGCCTACCCTGAGTGAATGTGTGAACTTAATGTGTCGGGTTTGTGACACTTGAGAAAATACTGTCAATTTTGAGTATTTTTTTAATACTGAGTAAATGTGCATTTAGGCATATCAGAAAAGAATGGAAGTCATTAGCATTCATGCCAAAAACATGCTATCAAAACAATTTTTCTTAACAGGATTTTAAGTAGAATTAGGCAAACATGTAACTGTCGTAAGCCGCAACTTGCTACCTGTAGCTCCTGGTGGCTTACCTAACCGAAAACATGTAAGCCTAAAATGTCTGATAGTGAATATTAAAACAGAAAGATGCCAAAAGATAAAGTTAAGTAGCAAAACAGACAAGTCTAAAAACTGTAAATTATTGTGGCCAAACTTTCTGTGCATCACATGTATCCTGAAAAATCTTGTCAATGTTCAACTTAAGATACATCCGAAATTTTGTACCCTTTTTTTTCATAATTTCTTTTAAACTTGAATTATGCATAATATCCAAATTACCTGTAAATACATGTTTGTGGTATGCATCAACAAGATTAGAATATTTACTGTTGGACATACCGTCACAATTTTGATTCGCTGCGATATCTTCAAGAATAATTGAAGCAAGAAATTTCTTGGAATTCATGACACTTTGTCCAATATTGTTGCCATATTTATAGGACATGATGGGGGGACATCTTATTTTGCACTCCTTGCGAATCATGTTACGGAAAAATTTCAGTTTGAAAAGGGACTGAATGTTTAGTGAATCAATAATTTTGTGTTTGTAAGGAATGCTGCAAAACATTTGATCTGATTTTTTCTTATTATATGTATGTATGTATATATATATATATATATATATATATATATATATATATATATATATATATATATATATATGTGTGTGTGTGTGTGTGTGTGTGTACATACATATAAATTAAACCCCTTCCCTCCATCCTATATTTATTATATATCACTTAAATAGAAACATTATATTTTACCCTTAAATCATAGTCTACATTTCCTTTACCTAAAGTTTTTGTCACATCCAAAAATAATTACAAGAAAACAGAATATCTAGAGACGCAGTCTTGTGTACGTACATCTATATTTGTATCAAATGGCCTATTCATCCTAAGACATTATTCAAATTTCTCTGTTAAATATTATGTATGCATTGTTAAGATGTAATAAATCTGTGGATATAATTATGTGTATGCAATGGAGTTTGAATTTCTCATAAAATGTACATCATATCAATGGAACTTATTAAAATGCACAATTATCATATGTTCGAAATATTTGCAGTGCATTGAAATCAATGTGTTGTTTCTGCTGATCAAAAATAATAATAAGTATAATTTTAAGCTGATCATTATATGGACCAGAATTTTATGTTAAGATTACCGACTGAAGCACAATAAATCTGCTTGTATAGATCACACCTTCAAACACACCCAGAATCACGCTCCACCCGGATATATATATATATATATATATATATATATATATATATATATAAAACACATAAGGACACTATGAAAAGCATTTATAGTCCATCTGCACATTTTCACAATAATGGGTAATGTTGCATGGTACTGGTTTTGTTTTTCTACTCAGCCGTCTGGTGTGCACTCCATTAATAATGTGTACGCCAAGCTCATCCCGTGCAGTTTCAATGGCTTTTTCTCCTATCCATAAGTAGCTTCCACCATATTTGCAATGCCTGATAGTGGCCTACCAACAAGACGTGTTGCTTTTTCAAAGAAAATTCATGAAAGCTGGAGTAACTTCCAACTCCAGTTTTAAAAAATCTTTCACGTGCTCACCCCACGCTAACAAGGTGGGTAGTCAGGTCAAGGTCATCCGCTGACGCAATCTGGCAATTATTTACCTGTGCACCATATTCAATTCATTACGATATTACAGAATTTAATCTAAAAGCAACAGGAACTGCCTTTCCTAATCATTAAATGCTGGAAATGTAAACACATCATTTGTGAAACAGAAAAGTAAAAAACTATTGTGTTGGTCTATGCATGGCATTTTGTAGAGTACGCAGATCCTCGAAGTATGAGCAGGTAAAAGTCAAACATTTGACGTTTTAGGATGTAACAGAGGGGGGAATAAAAACATAGTGTGGAAGAAAAAGTGAGTATTCTGCTTGCTTCACATTGGGTATATTTTGGAGAGTTTGTGCAAAGTATGGCTAATTTATTCTTATCACTCTTCAATCTGTCGTTTGGGACACTTTTGGGGTCATGAAAGGAACATTTGCTTTAAAGGGGTATGCATATGTGTGTTTCAGTGTTGGTTTAAGTCGGTCTGTATTCAGCTTGGCATACTGTTAACTAGTTTGGCAATATCTGCTTGGAAACTGTTGCTCCACTGTTCCCTTAAGCGTGGATCCAGACGATCAAGCATGGCTGGAGGTTATTGTACTTGTCTCTGAAGCACAGGCAGCATGAGGATTTTGTAAGTCCAGAACTGTTTGCTGGCTCTGGTAGTGTGAGGTCTGTTGTTATCTTCCTGGCAGATAAAATATGGATGTCGCTGTATCCACTGTACCATTGTAGGAAGAAACTTATCCACAAGACGTTTGGCAATGAGGGTACCGTTTACCCTGATCATGTTAGTTCTTCCTGCTGTAGTGGTCGATGCCCACATCATTATGCTGCCAACTCCATAACCATCATGCTTCAGCCAATTGGATGGATGAAGATTCAGGGAGGAGTGGGATACATCAGACTAACTGATATGTCTCCACTGCTTCAGGGTCCAGTTAAAGTGCTCCCAATCAGTGTATGCAAGCAGCCTTGTGCTGATGGCCAAGAGGTATCACCTTGCATGTTACAGTACACGGCAACCAAAATTAATGTTTTATTACAATGTCATTTTGACCCTGGACAGTTGACTACTGCTGACATTAAAATCTGAACCAGGAGGGTGCAGGTATCTTAGACCATGAGACAGAGACTCCCCTATGCAATGCTGAACGTGCTTCAGCAACGGGGAAACCAAAGATATCTAGAACACTCGTTACCTATGCACAAAGTGCTTCCAATAAAACTCTTCTCTTTCGAGTGAGCTCTGAATTCCACTAATCAGCATGCAATGTAGATATTCCTGCACATTGTAAAGCAAATTACTACCTCTATTAAAATGCATAAGTTGAAGTAGCACATATCAAAGATACTACCCCGCTCTCTCACCTCCCCCCCTCTCTCTCTCTCTCTTCCTCTCTCTCTCTCTCTCTCTCTCTCTCTCTCTCTCTCTCTCTCTCTCTCTCTCTTCTCTCTCTGTCAGTTGGATGTATATTACACAAAACTAAATTTCCATCTATGAAAATCACAACCAAAGCCTTCTTGCAGAGAAATTACCTCAGTGTGGACAGACATACATGCACATGTGAAGGTTCCGACTTTGTTGCCAGTTCTGCCTCATCCTGGCACAGAGCATGCGTCTATCTATTCTGTCATGAGAAATGTCGTGGTGATTGGGTCACAGTTGACTCAGAAATTTCAATAAATTGTGATGACGGCCTGTACTGCATTAACAATTAAATTAAAATGATGCAGTTAAAGGCATGTAACACCCTAGTTCTAGTTTGGGTTCTTTGCAACTGGTGGAAATTGCTCAAGCGTGCATTGTAAAATACTCTGGAGGAAGTGGTGCTGATATTTCTGGATGAGAGGTTGGTGTATTTAGCCAAGCCATCATCTAAAACACAGTTCTCAATGCAGGTCACTTAAGTCATGTTCTGGATTACCTACACTTGCTTGTTTAAACATTCCAGCAGAATCTGCTACCTAAACTCTTTGCTGATAAAGGTGAGCATATCTTCAGGCCACAACTTGCAATCCAAGAAAACTCTTATCAACTGTTCTAATCACGACAGCCAAAATAAGTTGATGGAAGATCTCAATAGCTTCTTTGAGATTTGGTCAGCTGGTAATCAGAACCTTTAATTTTGGATTCAGTTCCTAAGCATAATGGATGTTGTGCATGACCTTCTCAAAGATGATTGTTACAGGATATGGGAGCTCCGTCATGATGCTTATGCTGTGCAATACTCTCTCCTTTTTATTATGCTTCTACTTGGCTGCTTGCCGCAGTGTTCCATCTACCTTGAAAATATGAGACATTCACCTTGGACTGCATCATTAGTCTATACAACCTTTGCAAACAACATCTCATTTAAATGTAGTGATGATGCTCCAGTCAGACGTGATTTGTTACGAAGTGACGGCAGCATAGAATCTGCATCGTGAAAACTGTGAGATGTTTGATGCCAAACAGATAGTTCAATAATCATATTATACAAAACGTTAACAACTGTAAAATGTCTCAAACGACACAATGACTATATTTATCAAGGAGTAGGGATCACCTCTATGACTCGTGGCGTCTTACACACAGAGTATATATTGCGGAAGCAACTTAATGCCCAAAGACATAAGAAATGAGACATTGACTGTCTTTACCTAAGAATAGGAAAAGCTTTTGATATTTTGGCTTGAAGGGCTCACCCAGAGAAGTGCAATGCTCAATGAAACCATTAAACAGATAATTCTCAGAACAATGGGTATGTTAGGTGTAAGAGCAACCTGCATAGCACCTATCTCTGCCATTACATCAGCCAAGCCTGGGAAGTCCCCAGCAAGCAAGGTGTTTAATGCACCGATTTTCCCTTTCCCAAATGGGTCTGATGTACTGTCGCACCAACCGAGGGCTTGCATGCCAAGAAGCTGCAAACACTGTGGTTCTAGATCTACACAGGTGACATTGATGTCCAGCACTGTCCCATTCCACCATTTCATCTGCACCTTTCTCCCCAGCTTTGTTTGATATACCCAATAGACCAGTACGACAAGCGAGGCTGTGTCATCGCTAAGGACACAGAATATGGTCTTGCCAGAGTTAACAGCCTCAAGGACATAGGAGACCATGGTGATGTCAGCCTCATCATGATCAAACCAACAAAGCCTGTCTTCTTATGCGGGTCTTGTCATCATGCCGTTCTCTGCACACTGAATCAATTTCTTGACTCCTGGTACTTTTAATTGTTGAAATGGCCAATATCTCCTGCAGGCTAGGAGGAGGCACTTCTTATCATCATCAGCTGCATCAGCTATGTTGAAGGCCTGCATAGGAAAGCCATTCATGCATGTCAGATCTGTATACCACACTAATGCACCTTTCATGGGTCTGGCTATAGAATCAGAGAAGGGTTTTGCAAGCATGCTTCTGTTATTGAATCTATGGCAAGACCTACACAAGATGCATCAATCCTTATTTTGACATTTGTGGTGACACAGGGTCACTTCACAAAATCAACTTTATGTCTACTATACCTCTGTGTTCAAGACTTCACAAAAAGCTCCAAATGTTCTTAATTAAAGTGTCACTGTTCTTTCCACATCTGTCTTTGGTGTGCAAGACCACTGGGCTAAGCCACCGTGGCATGGCCTTTAAAGGGATATCGTTTGATGATTTCCACTTTGCTCCTGTACATTTAAAGTCTCCTTTCACTAGAATGCGAAACAAGGGAGATAACTGTAAAGTAAACAAATGTGGCTATGATATGTTTGCATGTTTGCATCTTTTCCCAGGCCCACAAAACACACTTTCAGCATGCTGCCTGATTTTGTGGTGCCACCATGATACCACTCTCCTTTTACCATTGGCCGTTGCTGACTATAGCCACATGACTGACTATAGCCACATGACTGACTGTTAAGTATTGGCACTGTTCTGCTTGGAGACGGAAAATCAAAAGAATGTTACATCGACGTTCTAATGTCCACTTGCATTTGTTTTTTTTTCTTTTTGTTTTTTTTTTTTGTTTTTTGTTTTTTTGCTTTTTTTTTGTCGTTTTTCTCATATTTCTACTTTACTTTGAAGTTTTGCCAACTTATAGAAAGGACATTTATCTTGTAAAAACTGATAAAATATCAAAATCGCCGATGCAGAGGTTTTGGGTGTCTTACCTGTCCTTAAATATGTAGGATAAACTGAGTCTTTGATTGTTGACACCATGGGTAATCCTTGCAAGCTTTCAATTACAACATTTTCTACTTCTCATATGTCTTTTCAAATTCTGCATCCACTGTTGATATATACCGTCTATTTAGGAGTTACAGCTGACTCCTCAGTGAAGGAGAGTGAAAGAATGACATGCACGGGTATTACCCTTATTGAACAGACTTACACCAAAGCTGGGGCATCTTTGCCAAATGAGACGGAAACCGCCTGACCTTCACATTTTTGCTTCTGTAAGAATGTTACAAAGTTATTCTGAAGGTTATCATATTAAAATTAAGCTACATAGACAATGACAAATGTCACATCATCTTTAAATATATTTATTGTCTTGGTGTGCATATATACATATATAAATACAAACATACATACATATAGGCATACATATATACATAACATCCTCTAACCTTGCGTTATATGTAGATATTGGCATCCATAATAAAGGCAAAAGGTTAATGTTAAGGCATTAAGGGTTCCCTTTCGACAACGCTGCACCCAATAGGCATTATTCCAAGTTACGTTGTGTCAACACGATCAAATTTTCTGATCAGCCTTTGGGGTATATTTTCCCACTCCTCCAAAAGATAGCATCTTAAGTCCTCAAAGTTTGACTCGGGACCCATCCTCTGGTATACATTTCGCTTAAGATGGCTCCAAAGGTGTTCAATAGGATTAAGGTCAGGGGAGCAAACTGGCCAATCCATTGCCTCCAAACCTTCCCTGGCCAAGAATTCACTAACTTCAGCCGCAACATGAGGTCTTGGATTGTCCTGCATAAGGATAATTTTTTTGCCAATGGCACCACCATATGGCACAGCATGCGGTTGCAGGATATATGTGACATAACGTCTGGCAGTCATGGTACCATTCAGGACAAGGTCTGTCTTCCTATGGCTGTTGCCCTGTCCACTTCAGATAACCGTGGCATGATGTCTTGACCACAGATGGACAAGTCCATACCCTACTCTGGGTCCCAATGCTTTAATACCCATGCTTAGCCCAGTTTCTGTCCATATTACACAGGTAAAGTTTACTAAAAGAAAAACTCAGTGCGCCCAAACAAGGACAGGATACCTCACTGAAACCACCCCATTCAACATAGCCTTTTTGCAAATTTGGTTTCTGACTTCGTCTCACATTGAGCACATTTGCAGTCAAGCATGCACTTTCAATTTGCTGGTCTCTACACATGTTGCACCCTAGGGATTATTCTACACATACATGTTAATACTTGTCACAAAACCAACCAAATGTGAAACATATATCAAATTATAAAAGAGGATACTTACTTTTTTAGTTGAGTTTATTTAGTGAATCATTGGCTGTTTTGTGCTGTCCGCTGTGCTCTGGAAATCATAGTTACAGTAGATGTAGACCGTTTTTTAATGTACAAATTCCATTGGTACGAGGAAAGGGATGTAGGTGTACTTTCACACACTCCCTCTCTGTCTCTGTCTCTGTCTCTGTCTCTCTGTCTCTCTGTCTCTCTCTCTCTCTCTCTCTCTCTCTCTCTCTCTCTCTCTCTCTCTCTCTCTCTCTGGCACCGTTAATAATTTTGGATTTTAAATAATTTGGCTTATATATTCTGCTAGCACAACCGAAATCTGTATTTAATGGAGAATATTTCAGATGTTGAGAGGACCAATTTGGATCCACCAGTTGTCTTTCATGGGTGACTTTCTGTCTCAAACCAGCAGTGATTTTGTTCTTCCCACTGTTGTTCGAAGATGGATATTGATGTTTTGTTATGTGAATATCTGCCTTTTGTTGTATAAAACGTTGCTCTGATTATCAGAATGCAATCTATGAGTATGGGTATATATTGGTCCTTTCTTGAATTGTTGGTTCATAACATGAGCTTACTTTTTGTAAGGCAACGTGCCTTTTCCGTGTTTGGTTTTCAACCTGCTGCTATACCCAGTGTACCATATGCTGATAACGTAAACACATTTCGAAAGATACTTGGGCTGCAAAAATAACTTAAACTAAATTAACTCAATAACGATAATGTAATTTTATAATTCGCTTTGATTGCTGCCGTGAAAAATCAGATATTAGCTTTGTATCCTTCGTGTTGCTGTATCAGCACAATACATGATATCTAGTGCAGACCATTTTGATGATCCATCCTTGCTGGATGTGCACAGAAGACATAACAGGAAGCACTTTAACAACACCTCTGCCCACTTTATTTATTAAGGGGCGTCAACGTATCTACCTCAATGTGCATACATGTGTGCATGTGGAAACCAATCTTGATATTTCTGCTTGCACCAATCTAATTATATTTCAGCTAATTTTGTTTGTCCAACGCCATACATAAAGTGCCCAGGAAGCTACTGCATACCTGTTAACAAAATCTGCGATGGCAAATGGGATTGCCCAGACAAACAGGACGAAATCGGATGTGGTAAGTCAATATGGTTGGTATCGAATATAAAGATGTTGGCCTGTTCTTTTATATTGCAAAATGTTGGCTATTTATTATTATTATTATTATTATTATTATTATTATTATTATTATTATTATTATTATTATTATTATTATTATTATTATTATTATTTTTATTATTATTATTGTTATTATTATTATTATTTGTACATTTTATTCCACAAGGATTCATGTAAAGGCTTCCAATTTTAATTAAACTAAATTTCAAGCCTACTGACTACAAATGCATGCATTGTGAATTGTGTGTTTAGTAGCCTTTTAGCTAAGCTGATTTGTCAGTCAGCAGAGCTAATGCCATGACACTTTGTTCTCTGCCGGTTGTCTGTCGTTCATCCATTCGCAATTCATATTTTCGATTTCTTCTTTTAAACCGTGAACCAGATTTACTTAAAACTTGGTGGCATTGTACCTTGGATGCTTTACCACCATGTTTGTTAGAATGGTCACGCTTCAGTGATTTATTTCGATTTTTTTTTAGAATTATGGGTGTTTTCCCCCCTTTTGTTATCTTTTTTTTTCTTGGAGGGGGGGGGGGGATCTTACAAAATTTTCGACGAACCAACTAGCTGAATTACTATGATATCACACAGTAACACTTTTAGCAACTGCAAGTTTGTTCATCAGTTGGCGCTGAACTTTTGTTTCCAAATTTTTTTCTTTTTTTGCTGTTGTTTCTGTTTGTTTGTTTGTTTTGTTTATTTCTTTTTTCTTGTTGTTGCTGTGTGGGTTTTCTCGCTCTGTTTGACTTCTCTTCCAAAAGTGTCAGTTTATTGTGGAGTTGGTCCATATGCTCCGTGTGAAAGAGCGAAGCAAAGATGCCCATTACGTAGCACTACTGTGGATGCCCGGTTTTTAATGATTTTGTTTTTCAACTCGGGTACTTGTCGGTAAATCTTTCTTTCATAATGATTAGTATATATGACGATGGGCATTCTCATACTTATTCACATTTTTAAACTGCTCCCGAACTGCCAGCAAGATCCACTTCACACTTAGTGCCAATTTACCACGGTTGGGTCTCTACCATCTTCTTTCTAATGACCACAGTCCAGTGCCTGTGGATTTTTAAATAATTTCTTTCTGTTGTATTTGCAGGCAAATAATATAAAAAAAAATATCCCCTTAGACTGCTCATCCAATTGCTTTGATATCACAAAGAACTCTCCTAGGATCCCCAAGTTTACATTTCATTCGGCATGTAGCCTGGCAATTTATTTCTATAATCATATGATTTTTGGTGCTATTTCCGACTTCTACAGAGCCTTTGCTGAGATTATGCGGAAATATGGTAGAAATATTCCTTGTGAAAGGGCCATTTTTTTCAATACGTGGTGTTGCTGTTCGTTCATTTTTTTTTTTATTTATTTATTTATTTTTTAATTCAGGTTCTTACCAGTAAGTCCACCATCTTATGCTCCAGTACAAACATTGATTTAATGAACATTTCTGTTAGCAAATCTTATACATACCTTTTAATGCAATACACTGTTCACTAAGCTAAAGCTCAGCACAGTTCTCTATTCAGTTGCAATCTTGATTCTATCAAGAAGCTTATGGTAGTGGGCCAAGGGCTGTTTGCACAGTCCTCTAGTTATGCTACATTTACAGGAAAAAATGCACGTTTGACACTTTCATTGAACGTCTTCTTCATTGCATACATTCTGACGTCTAGATAATTACAAATGTGAGGGCATGTACAGATGTAAAAGGCGAAAGAACTGCATACTTCTGAAGTTGGTGTGTGACGGAAATCTACACTGTGATCATGGAGATGACGAAGAGCTCTGTGTTCTCACATGCCCCCATCAATGTTCTTGTTACCGTGCCGATGTCAACTGCAATCATATATCGTCACCTAACGTATCGTTATTACTTGTGAGCTTGGGTGAAGATACCAGGAGAATTATATCTACGAACAATACGATACCAGAGCTGGGTCAGATATGGAAATATCGTTACCTGTTTGAGTTGAACTTGTCCTCTAATGATATAACGAAAGTCTTGCCTGGAATATTTCTCTTTACAAGAAACCTGCGCTATCTTGACCTCAGTAACAATGCTCTCACAAAATTAGAGAATAACACGTTTCTTGGTCTTGCTCGGCTGGACACCTTAACACTTAAAGGCAACCCATTCCTCGCAGCTATCGAAGCTGGTGCTTTCAACGGACTATTTGCATTACCTTATTTACAGCTTGGCCACCACGTATTAGGAACAATTCGAAATAAGCAGTTTCTTGGGTTGTCATCCTTAAAGAAATTGCATTTAAAATGGGACAAAATTCATACCGTGGAGGTTGCAGCTTTTAACAATTTATTCTTTTTGGAGGAGTTAGATTTGTCTTGCAATGACATTATTCATTTTGACAAATTTATGTTCTCTAAGCTCACTAATTTAAGAACTTTGGTTAGTTCTCATTTTAAATTTTGTTGCATAGCACCACTTTCAGTTGAGAAATGCCTGCCTGAAGCTGATGTGTTTTCAAGCTGCTCTGATCTTATGGCCAGTGAAGCCTTGCGAATATTGCTCTGGATAATGGGAATCTTGTCGTTACTTGGAAATTGTCTTGTCATTGCTTTTAGAGCCAGATCTACTGTTCAGAATCAAGTTCATTCATTTTTGATATCTAACCTAGGAGCAGCAGATATGGTTATGAGTGTTTATCTCTTGACTATAGCTGGCGCTGATTTTATATATCGAGGGCGCTATATTGAAGAAGACGAAAACTGGCGTGCATCTCCAATTTGCAGCATGGCTGGGATAGCAGCATCAACTTCAGCTCTCGGATCGCTGCTTATGCTATTGGCAATTACCTTGAACATTTTTAATGCCATAGTATTCCCTTTTAGTCACGTCAGATTGCAAAAGACAGGGGCAGTTGTTATGGTACTTCTAATATGGCTTCTGGCTTTCTTAGTAGCAATTTTCCCTATTATATATTATCCTTACTTTAAGAGGGAGTTTTACGGACGTTCAACGGTGTGCCTGCCACTTCATATCACTTCAGAGCAATACACAGGATGGCTATATTCCTTTTTATCTTTATCCACAATACCAACAGTTGCTACTGTAGTGCTGCTGATAGCTTATGCTTCCATGTACTTATCTATCAAAAAGGCTGGTCTCTCTGTAAAGAGGAAGACGTCACAAAATGTTCGTGCCTTTCGTCAAATGGTCATAATTATTCTGACAGACCTTTGCTGTTGGATGCCAATATGTATTCTTGGTAAGTACAATGGCAATCATGATTCTCAGACAAACTAGACCACCAAATATAATAATGCTCAGATATCCTTTAAAATATAGATGAAGATGATAGGCTTATTTGATGTAAAAACAACATTATGTGATCCATTTTTTCTTCCGGCCATAAAGGTCCTGCCTCGTTTTACTGTTGAGCAGATGATCCACGCACTCTCGTTTTTCTTGGTCAGGCCTTACTTGTTGTAGGACTATCTGGCATAGTGTATTCAGGTTTCCAGTTAAAATGTGACATAATCAGATCGTACATAATTGTACACACACACACACACACACACACATACATATATATATATATATATATATATATATATATATATATATATATATATATATGTATATATATATATATATATATATGTATATATATATATATATATATATATATATATATATATACATACATACATACACACACACACATATATATATATTTTTATATATATATATATACATACACACACATATATATATATATATATATATATATATATATATATATATATATATATATATATATTTTAACTGTTTGCTCTGTTTTAATCCTTAAATCCAACTTATTCGATCAATTGTGTATAAATAATTTAATTTGTTTCACGCGAAGCAATAAAAATAAGGTTGTGATATTTCTTCTTTAGATAAGTATGCATGTGTGTATGTGTGTGCATGTGTATGTGTGTATGTATGTATGTATGTATGTATGAATGTATGTATGCATGCATTCATGGATACGTGTACATATGGTTGTGTTTTCATATGTGCATGTATGTCCATTTCCCTTACTTCAGCTGCTGTTGTGGCGGTGCATGTATGGTTGTCTTTGTTGTCCCAATCATGCTTGAGTATCAATAGCATAATACAAGTTATGTTCAATGCCCAATTGACCAACTGTCTATTATATCTCATTTAGTTTTGAAAATAGCACGTTTACTGTTTTAATGGCATAGAACACTGTAACCGCACTTTACAAACATACAACACATCTTTACTCCAACTTTATCCAAATATACCTCCAGACGTCTTATTTAAGATAATCTAATCTATTTCATTCCACAACTACAGCTTGGGAATAAGCCGTAACCAATGCAACTGTCACAGAGTTTTATCTTATTTCCTGAACTTAAAAAAGCTAATTTTTCTCGAAAAAAGAGAAAAATACAAACAAAAATTCTTGAATGTTTAATTTATTGTTTTGATTAGCCATAAACGTAGATATAAGACCTTCTTACATTTTATGCAAAATGTAAGAATTTATATAATATTTGATTATATAACTAGCGAGGATGAAATTTCATATCTAGTGCTTTACTCAAACTTGACTTATGTTTTCTTTCTGAAATGTATATTGGTTACATATCGTTACCTGTCGTCCACCACTTGCCTAGATCTCTGTCGGGGTCAAACACCCTTGAATCAAGCCGAGTTTGATTCACTTGATCTGAAAACCTGACGGTCCCCTGGCGCCATTTCTCAGTTTGTGTGAAACTGATGATAATTCTTGGTGCGCATGCTCCCCATCCCAACTTTCCTCTTTTGCGCGCCATATCTGGCATCCATTTGAGTTCAAGTTCTGTGAACTTTTGTTCAGACTCACTGAAATAGTGCTTTATGCATGCCTTTGTCTGTGAAAAATTCTTATCTCAGCGGTTCGGGGATTTACAGAGACCTTGCTGACTTCTGTGATTGGAAACGACTGTAATAGTGAATGCAAAGCTAGTCATTTGGGTTGGCACTTAGATTGTTAACATGGCGTCCTGGCAAATAAAACACTCTTTGCACCTTTAATCTATACCGACTTTTTTCAATTTGGGGCATCTCTAAAACCGTCATCCAGATTTACTTCAAACCTTGTGGGAATGTCCCTTAGGGGAGTGTGTACTTATTCTAAAGATTAAGCTCCATTGAGATTTTGATTGTTTTCATGGTTTGCTTTCATGTTGCCAATATATTTTTAGAAAACCTCCTCGGAAATCATCAGTTTAAAACAGCATAGAAACACTTATGAGCATCTTTAGACCTTCGTTTGTTCAATTAGTGGCGCTGCAATTTTCTTCTATTTTTTAGTAATTTTCATAAGTTTTAGCTATTTTGACCCTCTTCCTCATAAGCTGTGCATTAGATTGCCCTCACATGCGCTGCCAAAATACCTTGTGGAAAAAAAAACAGATTTGTTCATAAGCTGCTAATGCTGCAGATACCCCTGACTTTTTATCTTTTTTCCTCCTTTTTTGTGTGTGTGTTTTGTTGTTCTTTTAATTCGGGTACTCCTAGGTTGATGCATGGTATTATTCATTGCTAAATAAGTCAATGGGATGCTTCATTAATAATTCACTGAATTATTTATTTTCGGCAAAATCGCCAAAAAACGTATCCCAAGCCGTGTGACCAATTGCCTTGATATTATATAGGAACCATGAAACTTATTTCGTCCAACTACTGGCGCAGCATTTTCTAATCTTTCATAATGATATATTTTATTGTGTATTTGGTTTATATTATTATTATTATTATTATTATTATTATTATTATTATTATTATTATTATTTTTTTTTTTTTTTTTTTTTTTTAACTTCTGAAAAACGGTTTCTGGGTTTGTGCCGAAAGTTGATTGAAATGTACCTGTTCAAAGAGTCAACCAATGTTGTTCAACAGGTTGTGATGTTGCTGATACGTGATTTTGATTTGTTTTTTTTTTTTTGGTTTTTTGTTTTTTGTTTGTTTGTTTTTTTGTTTTTTTTGTTTTGTTTTTTTTTTTTTTCGTTTTTTTTTTTTTGTTTCAATTGTACTACTTTTTTGTTGATGCAAGCATTCTTTTGATTACTCTGCAAGCCAATGGGGATTGCAATGGTTATTCACACCTTTGACACCTCCCAATAATTGTCATCAGACTCAAATGTTGTGTGATGCATTTCTTGTGAGTCTCTACTGGATTTATTGAACTGGATATGTGAAGTGATCTTTAGCTTTTAAACGAATGTTTTACATCTTTGGACAAAAACCGTAAGGTCTCTTTCTGCAGACCTGCTAGGCCAGTTACTTCAAAATTGTCATGGAGCAACTCTAGGTACCACTAGGCCCGGATGGAACTTAATACATGTTGAATTTGAAGGTTCGCAGACGACGAGCTATTGACGCGGGCCTTTTGTTATATATTTTGCCAAAACAGACAAAAATAACTAAATTGTGAAAATTACCGGGGATTGGCCGTTTCCACGATTCCTTTAGAAATCCGCGTAAGGTACACCCAAATCATGTTTGAAGTAAACCTGGTAAGATTAACGGAGGATTCCAAAATAGGATTCAGAATTGCAACCCCATTTGACTTACATCATCATCAAAAGGAATACATGGCCAAACTGACGCAAAAACTACAAATCAAGGATTCACAGAATCGACACCCTGTGAACAGTTTTGTTTTTCTCTTTGACAAGGTGCATTTGCATTCAGTTTCAAAACAATTTGAGCAATGATTTTTGGAAGGGAGAACAATCGCGAGAACAGGTAGAAAACAACAACAACAACAACAAAAAAATGCACTGCCACGGTATGTGTGTGTTAGATATGCACCTACTTTACATCCCCTTTAAATGTGAAGTGGAGCTGGTTAATGACTTTAGCGATGTTGCAGATGTAATTTATGAAAAGACGGATTGCCGAGAGACCACACCAGTCGATAAACGCCTGAGACTGATGATGTAATGACCAACCAGCAGAACCAAAAATGTGAGCGGTGAAAGATGTTTAAGTGGGATGATGATTTGCATTTTAAATTATTGTTTGTTCCGGATCGATACTGTATGAAATCGAGATGCTGATGTTTATGATAAAGTATATTGATGTACATTCAGGTTTTGCATCGCTTGGAGGAAATATTCGCCTGCCAGGAGAAATCTATGCCTGGTTTGTGGTATTTGTTGTACCCATCAATTCGGTGTTGAACCCCTTCATCTATACAATATCACCTTTTCTTCAGAAAGAAAGGTAAAAATATATGTGTGTTTATCTGGCTGTGATTTGCATAATTCTTTGCTGTATGGGCTACCATAAGATTAATATGTAGACTTGAAATGATATGTTTTTACAAAATCGGAACCTGGCGGAAATGACATGTTTTTATTCGGCAAAATATGCATTTCATTTCATGCTGTATGATGGGTGTCACTTCGTTACTCATAGTTATCCCGATATTTAACATTGTAAGAAGAAAAAATGCACACTTAACAAATCAAAATATCATATTATTAAGGGAATTGAGCACCAAAACACCTCTTATATGTGAAAATAAAGACAAACGTTCGAAGCGAGAAATAATCAACACTGTCGTATTACTGGAATTACATATCGTTCCCATGCTGAACATTCACATAAACACGCCTACACCCACCCATATATATATATATATATATATATATATATATATATATATATATATATATATATATATATATATATATATATATATATATATATATATGTGTGTGTGTGTGTGTGTGTGTGTGTGTGTGTGTGTGTGTGTGTGTGTGTTTGATTTAAACACAAGATATTGCTTTCCACATTATGTCTGCCTCCATCATGCCACGATGCACTATCCGCATGTTTAATTACTACATTTAAGCAGTACTTCTCATGCGAACAAGTGATGGATCTGGAACATAAAGGAAAAATCATGCACTTCTTGTATGAAATTTTAAGAAATTCCAGCTTAGCGGTAAGTCAATTTTGAGTTTTTAAACAAGCCAGATCACTTATTTATTTATGAACGTATTTTTTTGGAAAATATAATGCTTTGCATACAGTGCTTTTACCGATGCAGGTATCTAAAATTTGCAGGGATTCTAAATATATTACATTGGAATTGAATGCTTTGAAATAACATAGCCAGGAGTGCATAATGATTTCAGTATAAAAAAAAAAAAAAAACAAACTCGTGGGTTGTGGGTCATGCCCTGCCTGGTGATACCATTAACAACCTCTATTCAAGTCGATACAGGGCTTTCTGGAAGTCATGTTTATATTTTGTAAATAAACGTGTGCCTTATGATAGCTGAAAAAACTTGCTTTCTTCTCTGATTTAAAGAAAAATACAAATTTCTGTTAACCACACATGTTCCTATACTTCCTAGTTAGTTTTATTGAGTAATTTGATTTGCATGTTAATTTTGAACCGTAGTAACTGGTGACTTATGCTTTATCTTCACCCTAGTCACAAGGAACCACTATTCAACAAATAGTTCAGAAAAAACGTTACCCACTTTCATAAATCCTGTCCAAAAATGACAACAAAGTGGAATACAACAAAAGGCAGAGGTTGAAAAAGTACGGAAAGCTCAACATTCGGCTTTTAATAGCTAGGCAAAAGTCTATTTTAGTCCTTTGGGAAAGGGAACTTTAATAAAGGCGGCCCTGTGCAACATAGAAAATAAGAGTAACAATAGGAAAATAAACAACAACAACAACAACAACAACAACAACAACAACAACAACAACAACAACAATAACAACAACTATAACAACAACTACAACAACAGCAACAACCAAAATAAAATCACTGGATAATATCACCCCCTTTTTTAATGCAGGGCATGGTGCTACAGAAAGTACAAAAAAAGGAAAACCTTGTTGATGCATGGCAAAATTTAAAACGGGATATGAAAAAAAAAATGATAAAGTGATCAAGACGGAACTCTCGATCTGCTCTTTTAGAAGGTGGTAGATATGCTACCACAGGAAATCTTTGGCACACAAAATCTGTATGACGATAATGGAGCATACCAACTGAATGGTTCAACAGAGAGAGAGAGAGAGAGAGAGAGAGAGAGAGAGAGAGAGAGAGAGAGAGAGAGAGTGAATGGTTCAACAGAGAGAGAGAGAGAGAGAGAGAGAGAGAGAGAGAGAGAGAGAGAGAGAGAGAGAGAGAGAGAGAGAGAGAGAGAGAGAGAGAGATAGCAACATCAATACATACCTCCTACATGAAAAACGTTAATCCTTATAATGTGGTGGTAAATATCAATAATTTAGATTTTTAATCTTGTACAACCATATGAAATAGTTTGAAATATACCAAAATAAAGTGACGAAACACATCAAGAACATGCCATTATTTCCATAATATATTGCACTTTATTTGTGGCTCATAAACTTTAAGACAAAAAGCTCAAGTGACAAAGAGCATTGGCGTACCGTATGTAGTCCCTCTTGTGCAGGAGGGAGCAGAATATGGAAAAGTGTATTTCCCAAATAATATTTATCACAATTTTCAAACAATATTTACAGAAGTGTAACAGTATTAAATGAAATATTCATATTAAGCCAATAGTATTTTGATCAATCATATTCGACATGATTATACTTGGATACGGAATTGATACAAATATGTGTGTGTGTGTGTGTTTGTGTGTGTGTGTGTGTGTGTGTGTGTGTGTGTGTGTGATTTCTGTTGTATTATTTCTCACTTGCTCATCTTTTCACCTCACTCTATCTCTGCCTTTGTTATTATTAATGAATCAATTGTTTGATTGACAAAAACAGGAAAGATATTAGTAAGGCTGGAATTACTATACAAAATTACCATACAACATATATCAAGATGACCCTTTAAGGATGATACACATATGTGTCTGCAAGGGCCACCCAGGAAAGGTTCTCTTTGATGTTACACTTAGTTTCAACAGAGGTTCTGTCAATTACAAAAAGAATCAAGAGGAAAAATCCACGGCATTATTATGCAAGTTTTCCAGTGTAATTATGAAGTGCTATTACAGACAAAGCAATCAACAATGGAGCAAGGTTTAGAATACTAGTTTATATAATATGTTTTAACATGTCTGGAGAACCCAGAGAATGAGTGTGTTTGACGTATCCCTGTTATGTGTAAGAGTGTATCACAAAGTAATTTGGAGATGGAGTGCTGTAGGTCTGTTTTTTTTCGATTGATATTTATGTTTAGTGTACGCTGAAGGAAATAGGAAAGCAAAAATTTGGTTTTTGGTACAATTAGAGGTAATTTGTTTGCAGCAAGTCAGTGGTATACTATATTAAGCTCAGAGTGCATGTTGCTTTAGACATTCTTGTTGCTGTACAGAGGTCCAAACTACAAAGTGAATTTATGAGAATTGTGTCACCAGTATAGAGTATTGTCTCCAAGTTTTGGGTAGCTAAATAAAGATCATTAACATAGATTGTGAAAAGAAGTGGCCCAAGGATAGGGCATTGAGAGACACTGGTTGTGATTTGTAATGGCTTGGGATGCAGGTTATCTAGTTGAACATATTGGGTTCTGTTGTTCAAGTAGCTTTTCAACCATTTAAGATGTGTCTTGGAAGCACCATAATATTTATTTTTTTATAAGAAAATTTAATGCTTCAAAGTATGGAAAGCTTGAGACAGGTCTAGAAAGATTGTTATGGGCATATCACCTTTATGGAGAATCTTATATTCTCTATCAATAAATTCTGAAGCGGCTGTTTCAGTCCTTTGAAGCTGTTTAAAGCCATATTGACTTCTGCAAAAATATCGTGTGAAGCAAAATGGTCATAGATTGATGATAGACCTGTTTTTCAAAACCTTTCGGATAGGTTGGAAATAGAGATATAGGCCTACAGCTAAGTAGAATCGTTTCATCTCCCTTCTTATATATTGGTATTACTTTAGCTTTTTTTACGTACATACGGAAATATTCCAGTGGTAACAGATCGGTTAACTACATGTCTTAATCTTCTTCATAAGTCTCATCAACAGCTCATCATACCCTGAGCTTGATTTAGGTTTAAGATTGTATATTACTGAATAAATCTCAGCTGGAGGAGTATTTGTAAAATTGAAAATATTTTCCCTCTATGATTCAAGTATGTGCTGAAGTCAGGTGAGCATTACTGGTCTGTGATGGCTGCTAGGTTTGAGTCAATATCTGTAAAAAAAACGCATTAAATTTGTCTGCCATTGGACTCTTATTAGATTCCTTTCTGTCTTCAATCACAAAAAAGCGGGATTTTTTCTTTTATGTACATTTAGAATCGTTTTTTCTATAACATTATCTTCTTTTTAGTGTCGTGTTTGGAATATTTGAATTGAGAGTAATAGTAATTCCGTTTATTTTGTTAAATTGATCTGTTTGGTATTGTTGTTAATTTTTAGATTTTACTGCAGGGCATAAAACTGCTGAGAATCGGGATGTGTGCTCTTCATTTGCTTTTAGAGACTGTCGCAAAATTTTACTGTTCTTAGAATTCCATTTGTAACCCAGGGAGGTTTTTTATGTTTATATTTATTACAACGGACGATTTGGTGTATAGGTGTTTATTTTGGAAACGATGTATTATGTTTACAAGTTTGTCTTAGTTCAAGACTAGGGTCACAGTTTAAATCATTATCGAGGACTTCCACGAAGTTAGTATTATTTATATCCTGCTTAAAATTTTGAATTGACACAGGATTCGATTTGCACTTATGTACGTGGGGTTTGAAGGTTTACCTGCTGGTCTAGTCATGTAAGATATGGTAGTTGATCAGATAAATTTGAGAATATTATGCCAGATTAACATACCTTGTTACTACATGTAAAACTGCAAAAGTCATTATCAATCAAAGTTGCATTTCATTCGGAAATACGAGTAGGTAAGGTTATTTCAGACTCAAAGTCGTTATTTATCATTACAATAGAAAAATCTGAATACTTCTCTTTAATATTTGATTTTGAAAGGTCAATGTCAAACCAACCCACGATCAATTTGTCTGATTTTTTTTCATAGGACGAAGCTGGTGAAATCGGTGAAATGTCATTGATAAATCAATCTATGTGGTCGTCAAAGTCAAGGGATTGACTGTATATATTAGAAATTGCAAACCTTTTGTTCAAAAACTATTTCGAAATATTTTAGTAAACTGAACATAGAGCATTTGGAGAAGATAAATCTCTGATCACATATTAATAATTTTGGCGTAGATATATTAATGATCCTCAATGTGAGCTGCAAGTAGCCCAGGAGAAATGGGGACATAGTTGTCGCGTTCAAAAGACTACTGTCTGGATGAGATCCTGCTAACCAAGTTTCTTGCAGACAGGTTATCCGAAATTTGGTATTGTTTTTATTAATTCATCAAGTAATCTTTTTCACCTTATCATGTCTTGCATCTGACGATTGAATGTTCAAGCTTAAAACAGAAACGTTTTGTTTAAAAGGTTTGATATACTCTCAACGGTTACTTCTTTCAATATAAGGTGGATCTGAGACAATTGAAATTGCGTGTTCAAGTTCGTCATGATTGTCAATTAGATTATTTGGGCTGATCCCAGCAATACCTTTTACAAAGGGGTAATGTAAGTTATCATTTAATATATATTGCACCCGCAATGTGACTCTTTTTACCGTTTTCCTTTCCTGATATTGGTCGTCATAAAACGAATACCCAAAATACATGATTAAAGCTTTCACTTGTCTGTTTCTGTCCTTTTTTATTTTTTTTTCTTCCAGCAGTAAAAGAAATGATACTAACAGCTCCCCTGTTTTCAACCCTTATTTTAATTAGGTTTTAATAACGTGTGGTTTTTGCGTGTGTCATTTTTTGTTTTGTTCTCAGGTTGTGTCAAGGTATATGCCCAGGCAGAGGAACTAATTATTCCTTTAACCAATCAACCAAAATGAGCATGACAAAACCTTCCAAAGCAGAGCAAGGTATGTAATGGACCTTTGCATATGATATGCACTTACTAAGTAAGTAACCTGTGTATGGATTTTTTCGTATATGACCTGAAGTGAAGATGATCACCGGGTAATGAAAGGCTGCAGATTGTAAAAAAAAAAACCGCAAGATTAAAATGGCATAAAAATTAACACCATTAAATGGTTTGCTTATTTTTAAAAGCCAGGATTGACACATAGTGATCGCCAGGGCATATACATAACGGGTATGTCATTCAGGACACCCATATATCCAAAAGAAGTTGTGTTCATATTCCAATATTAAACAAGCATTCCACGTGTCTGTATCAAATACATTTCATCATGAACTCTCACTCTGCATACTGTATAAAGAAATTTGCTACGGCTGCTCTTGGTGTCCCTGGTGCCAACGTTGCTTGCGTAATTAACGTCAATATGTAAACGTGGCAGCTGAGTTCCCACCTAAATTTCCGTTTAGTATTCTCACAACAATCCAACTTAAATGTGTTTGGCTCAGAGCCTCGCTGCCGGAGTCATTTTTAAGTGAGCAGTGAAAACGTTGGTTTCAAACATGCACGTCAGCAGCCTTACCTGCATACGTGGATAAATCGAAGCCTTAGGACGTTCGCATTTTTTCTTATAGGGGTCAGATATTCCATTCCAATGACTAATCCACTGGCGTCATCATTGTTTTGTAGAGTCGAACTCCTTTATGTGGTCTGTAATACATAGTGTTTAATCCTCAGTGTCACTTTGCTGATTTTGATTTTTTTTTATTTTTAGAGGGAAATGCACATAAAACGGTGTTCTTTGTGAACTACACACATGCCACACTGACGCTTCGTGAATATATGAAGCTGAAATTGTTATCAGCTAATCAGGTCGCCGTCATCGCAAGAAACATTTGCGTATCCTTGGTGACACTTGCGCAACTGGAGCTATACCCTCTGCCTTGTGATGACAATATCATGCTGCTTCATGATGCCAAAGTAAGTGCTGTGCTTACAGTATGCTTTACAAGGATCAACATATCACAAATAGAATGCGTTGGGAATGTTCAGCATCGTATATTAAAGGAAAATGTCATAATGTGAAAATAATAGAGATAGTGGTAGGCCTTAGTCCAACGGCTACTTCTGGCCAAGATAGAAACAATTGCAAGTTTTCAGGAGTGCAAGAAATTTGAATTGATATTTGTTTAAAACAACCAATAGAACTACTGTTATACTTTTAAGATTGATACCTTTTTTTTACTTTTAATGAAACTGTCAAGAAATAATGTTTGTTTAATGTCCAAAAGCCGTGTGAAAATGTTTCACACAAATATATTTGTCATTAGGTTGTTGAATATTTTTATCACAAATCAGCAAATACTGCGAATACTGGAACGGATCATATTTCTGAGTAAAGGGTGTAAGGAGCTGATATTTCTATGATTGACCAATTCTGGTGCCCATTATCTCGAATTAGCTAAACAGCACGGATAGTTCAATTCACATGGAAAAGTATGGCCATTGTTGATTTTTTTTCTTAATTAGACCACTGGAGTCAATGATATTGTTTGATAGAATCCACTTAGCATATATAGGTTTTCCTGATTGCAGTGAGGATTGCATTCCGTACAACCGTAATGTACATTCCACTCAACAATACGAAATGGTAAAAAGGATTTTGGTGTGAAAACAGAGCGAAAGAGAGAGAGAGAGAGAGAGAGAGAGAGAGAGAGAGAGAGAGAGAGAGAGAGAGAGAGAGAGAGAGTCCGCACAAATTCTTGTAACTAATGAGAGGCCAACAGTTTCGTTGTGCAGGTAATCCACAAGGTATATCGTAAAATAAGGATAAGTATAGATATATGGTTGTGAAAACTATCTGCATGCTCTTTCTGTTATATCTTACAACAATTCTCAGTTATTTTTACCCCTTTTCAATTTTATACTAAAACAAAATACTGACATTCATGCCTTGGGTATGGTTATGTGACTTCATGATTATATGACGGCCGAATATAGATAATTAGCATAGCGCTTGTGGTGTGACGTCCTAAAGTCCCACTCTAATTATTAAGACTACATGAACCCTTATTTTTATCATATTTTTGTGACGTCTTGATATGAATAGTAAATTATACATATACAAATATAATGTTCTAAACAAAGAACCACAGTATTATTGCCTACACACAGTAGAAATATGAATAAACTTCCCTGGACATCATACTCTTAACGAATCTGGGGTATATTTGTAGGTTTTTTGTGACTGATGGGGGAAGGAGTCTTCCCCTCAAATTATATTTCGCTATGTACTTAATTAATGGTTCAGTGTAACATGTTAAAATGTTTCTTTACAGGGCCAAGTATCTGCATTGTACCCTGCTTCAGCAATCACGGCCGCTAGGAATGAATCAAGTGAAAGCGTTTTTTCATTTGGGAGACTGTTGGTCAAGATGCTTCGTGTTCTTCAGCAGAGATAAAAGTTCTGCGTCAAAATAAAGTCCAACATCGGCTCCTGTCCAAAAATGTACATTTAGAAATAAGTAAATCTAAGTAAATAGATTTTTGGTATATTGTTCGATTGGAACTATTAAAGTTTTTTGGAAAGCACATGTTACTAGTCTAGGGAATGTTCATGTTTTCTATTTATGTATGCAACTGTCTCCACTTACAGACCAATACATTTTGGGCTTTTGTGATCCAATTAAATTGTGTTTCTCTGCATTTTGGACTATGTAGGGACCCATATATGCCGCATCTGAAAATCTCTCATATCAAACTGTATCTATTCTGAGAAGTTATGGGATAATGACCATTTTTGAAATGACAAGTTTACCGTCTCCAATTAATCTAGGAATCAGGATTTGGTCATTGTATCTAGGGTTGTGGGATTCTCGGATAGTGGGCATTACTAGCCTAGACAATGTCCATACAAGCAGGGACATTTGATGGCAATAACAGTCTCCTGCTAAAAAAGAAAAAAAATATATCGGGAAAAGCTATTCTTATTTATAAGACATTCAGAGGCCCAGAAATGGAACAAGATCTTTATGCAAACAAGTCAGTGTGGAATATTTTTCCCCAAATTGTTGACTCTGGTTTAGCATAACCATAATATGGGGGGTGGGGGGGGGGCAGTAAGAGACTTATTATGCATGTTCATGCGTCCAGGAAGTAACAGAGGCGTTACAGCACAATCTTGATGAAGTTAGCCACTGGTGCTCCAAGAAACAATTTTCAGTCAATGTAAGCCGATTGAGGGAGATGCTCATCACCCAAAATAATTTTGACAAGGAACTGTTTAAACTCTATCTGGATGGTGACGAATCAGCCACCTAAAGCAGCATTATACGCCTCTGAACCTGAGCTTTGACAGGCACATGGGCTTATCGTCCAAGATATGGGTGATGTTGGTGGTCTGGCACTATGTTATAGCCATCCAAATCCAATGCGCTGGAACAGTTACGTTGTTGTGTATTGGGTAGAGGGGCTGTTGACAATGTTTGCCCCTGAGTGTTGAATGGCATGCCCTGTACGCCACCCAGCGCACTGGATGAACATGCTCCTGCATTTTGAGTCCATGTCTTGCCCATGCCATTGCAGACTTTATTCCTGTAAATATGTGGTGGACACCTTCATAACCTTGTCATGGGGATTTCAGTTAATTTTGTGCTTGTTGGGCATACTTTAGACACATGGGAGCTATTGTTACCCAGGTCTCATACATAGTTGGCCAGCATGTTCAGACAGTCTACACTATCATTTGCGAACATGATTGGAGGACCATAGTGCAGCATCAAGTTGGCCCAACAAATCAGATCACTCAGCCAAACTAGGCCATGTCGGGTGCATGTCTCTTTGATCTCCTCAGAAGAGAGAGAGAGTCCCTCCAAATCTTGCCATAGAGGTCCATAATGCGATAGTGGTCTGCAAGGGTATAACACTTGGGCTCCAGATAATGAAATTGCCTTAGGAACATGCGTGCCAGTGCTTCCTCAAACTACTAGTCAAAACCAACATCAAGGTCCTACATGAAGGGTTCTATTTTGGCCCAGTTTCCATTTGCAACTATCATATGAGACCCCTGTGCTTCTACATCAATGTCACTACCCACTCAAGCTGGCTGGCTACATATGAAATCTGAAATCCTCATGGGCAAGTGCTGCCTGTGGTGGTAAGGCTTCTTGCAGATAATTGCAAATTCGGCGTTTTTTAACCTCCAGTGCCTCACGTGCAGGTAGGATCATACAAACCACAGTCGAAGCATACCTCAACATCTCATATATGAGTGCAGTAAAGCAGGATCCAGCTTGGACGCATAGTAAAAGGCAGTACTGCTGTGTCCATTGTACTCCTGCACTCTAGGATATTTCATAGCAAAAATTAATGTTCTAATACGGATTTTTCACAGCTGAAAGTGTGGTTGATGTCTTACAAGTCCATCATATAATCTTTCTTCTCTAGCAGATATCAATGTATGTATGTTTGTATGTATGTATATATGTATGTATGTATGTTGTATGTATGTATGTTTACACATACACACACACACACACGGTAATATTTGTGGGTTAGTAATGATAGACCTCAGGCAGGTGCTTTGTAAGAAGATTGGAATATATATATATATATATATTTATATATATATATATATATATATTTATATATATATATATATATATATATATATATATATATATATATATATATATATATATATATATATATATATATATATATACATACATACATACATACATACATACATATATATATATATATATATATATATATATATATATATATATATATATATATATATATATATATATATATATATATATATATGGGTGGGTGTAGGTGTGTTTATGTGAATGTTCAGTATGGGAACAATTTGTAATTCCAGTAATACAACAGTGTTGATTATTTCTCGCTTCGAACGTTTGTCTTTATTTTCAAATATAAGAGGTGTTTTGGTGCTCAGGTTCCTCAATAATATCATATTTTGATTTGCTAAGTGTGCATTTTTTGTTTTCACAATGTTAGTCATCGGGATAACTATGTCTACCGGAGTGACACCTAGCACACAGCATGAATTAAAATGCATTTTTTCCGAATAAAAACAGATCATTTCCGCCAGGTTCTGATTTTGTAAAAAAAAATTATAATATCCAGTCTACGTATTTATCTGATGGTGGCCCATACAGCAAAGAATTATGCAAATTAAAGCCAGATAAACACACATATATATTTACCTTTCTTTCTGAAAAAAAGGTGATATTGTATAGATGAAGGGGTGCAACACGGAATTGATGGGTAAAACAAATACCACAAACCAGGCATAGATTTCTCCTGGCAGGCGAATATTTCCTCCAAGGGATGCAAAACCTGAATGTACATCAATACATTTATTAGAAATATCAGCATATCGATTTCATACAATATCAACCTGGAACAAAAAAACAAATCCAGTTAATAATAATAATAATAATAATAATAATAATAATAATAATAATAATAATAATAATAATAATTATTATTATTATTGTTATTATTATTATTATTATTATTATTATTATTATTATTATTATTATTATTATTATTGTTGTTGTTGTTGTTGTTGTTTTGTTGTTGTTATTATTATTATTATTATTATTATTATTATTATTATTATTATTATTATTATTATCATTATAAAAGAATAAACCAAATACACAATAAAATTTATCATTATGACGATTAGAAAATGTTGCGCCAGTAGTTGGACAAAATGAGTTCCAGGGTTCGCAGAAATGTTCCTGTATAATATCAAGGCAATTGGTCATACGGCTTGGGATACGTTTTTTTTACGATTTTGCCTAAAATATAGAATTCAATGAATTATTAATGAAACATCCCATTGACTTATTTAGTAATGAACAATACCATGCATCAACCTAGAAGTACCTTAATTAAAAGAACAGCAAAACACACACACACACACACACACACACACACACACACACACACACACAAAAGAAAAAAAAAAGGTCGGGTATCTACAGCATCAGCAGCTTATGAACAACTCTGTTTTTTCCACAAGGTATTTTGGCAGCGCATGCGAGGGCAATCTGATGTACGGCTTATGAGGAAGAAGTTCAAAATAGCCAAAACTTATGAAAATTACTAAAAAATAAAAAGAAAATTGGAGCGCCAGTCATTGAACAAACAAAGGTCTAAAGATGTTCATAAGTGGCTCTATGCTGTTTTAGACTGAGAGATTTCCGAGGAGGTTTTAAAAAAAATAGAATGGCAAGATGAAAGCAAACCATGAACAAAATCAAAATCTCAATGGAGCTTAATCTTTAGAATAAGTTTGGTACACACTCACCTAGGGTACATTCCCACAAGGTTTGAAGTAAATCTGGATGAAGGTTTTAGAGATGCCCAAAATTGAAAAAGTCGTTAAAGATTAGAGGTGCAAAGAATCACCACCCAGTCAACAACAGTTTGAACTCATAGAACAGTTGTTCACTGGATGGTGATTCTGCAGACTTTTAATTTGTAACGAATTTTGGGCATCTCTAAAACCGACAAGGAACATTTATTCAAATTTGCAGACAATCTAGGACACGATTTTGCAGAAGTTGAAAAGAGTGGAAAATGTGCAGCGCCACTTGCAACAAACTTAGGTCTGAGGGTATCCAGAAGTGTCCGTATGCAATTCAGAAGCAATTGCCCATGTGGTTTGGAAGATTTGTTATATTTTTGCCAGTGAATCAAAAACAAAGTTCAGCAATCAATGGAGCATAACCATTGGAACAAACGTCATAGAGAGCCTCCCAGGATGCATTCCTACCACGTTTGAAGTGAATATAGGAAATAATGCGGACGGATTTGAAGGATGAGTCGAAAATGTGAATTATTGAAATAGTCCAGCGGATAAGCCACATAAATCCAGAGAATTGTTCAAATTTTGATAAAAGCGCCAAAATTGGCACATAAGTAGATTTTTGTATGGAGATTCATATAAAAGCGAGACCCAAGTTTAATTTTGCCTTAAACAGGCTTAAAATGGGAATCAAAGGTGGCCGCCATAAGGAAATTAATGTTCGTAGAAATATCAGGCGAGCATTTCTTAATTGTCATTTTACCATCACTTAAGAGTGATTTATTTATTTTAATATTGAAAAATATACTTAAAAAATGGTACATTGGTGCTCAATTTTAATTTTGGGATAAATATTTAAAAATCGTTGCCTAAATATCCACCTTAACTGTTACGCTTATATGAATACCTTATGGGCCTACGTGTCTACATAAAAATAGTATTTTGGTGTATTGTTAAGTGTTGAAAGCATTGATGGCAATCTTTTCGCAGGTATTCCTGCATAAATGCAGACACAGAGAAACACACACACACACGCACACACACATGTATATTTATATATATATACATGTAAATCAGAATATGCAATTAAATGGTTTATATTTGATCTATACATAGATGACAGGTTTAGTCTCCTAATTGAATTGATGTATTCAAATACGTGTTGCCATATGATAATTTTCTTAAGTACACAATTTTAGCAAACAGATAAATCAGTGAAAAATTTTCACAGCAGATGATAAGTTGGTCTTTGAGGTAAACTCAGTCATACCAAATACGTTGTTCAGTGAGTTTGCTGGTGTATTTGGTTTCAGAGGTTCTCTTTGCGATTGATCTTTGGTTTACCTTGGATTTCTTTGGCTGTTCAGTGGACATTCCACCAGCTGTGGTTTGGGTCCCGTGGTTTGTTTGCATGTAGCTTGTTGTGTTTTGGTCATGTGTATTTTCTCCTGGGGTTAATATATAACTCGGAATCATTCCTAGGGTTTAAGGTCTGTTGGGTAGTTGCTGAATTGAAGTTTTCTTGGAATTCATTGTGTTTTTCTTGTTGTGTTCTCTTGTTGGTTCAACATACGCATAAGGGTAACTGTGTTGTTTGATGGTTATTTTATAGATATTTGTAGTACTTTAATGCTAAGGAATATGTTATAATTGCTATGATTGTGGTCACTGGCAGTTGCACTCTGGCTTAATTTTGCCTTGAAATAAATAATAGTAGTTAGGCCTACTTTATATAGGACACGGATGTTCCCTGACCAACAATCAGTATAGGTTTACTCTCTGTGTTGTGGTAATTACTCTCATTCAAAGAATATATAGTCTGGTACATATTTATATGCGATTAGTTTCACAAGCATTTTACATAGGATATTGGTGTTGACTTTCTTATAGTTAAGCAGCATACAAGTGATACTAGCATATTGACCGTAGTGTTTTCTGTGTTCAGCAGATTGAGTAGTGACAACAAAACAGATTGGACTCTGTGTGCTTTATGCCAGGAAAATGCTGAGGAAAAACTGGTATGCCCATCCAATAGTACAAGGCAGAATCTTGCCAAAAATTTTGCTTCTTTTCAGCAGCTAGGTTCTTTACCATTGAATTTAACACTTTCTCGTCTCGATGAAGGTGTAGGCATTGAGGGAACTTTGTGTGCCAAACAGGCTGTATGGCACAAGTCCTGTTTTAATAAATTCAATAACCTTAAGTTGCAAAGAGCACAAAAAAGGAAATCTGAGGAAAGTGACTCTTCTTGTGAATCAGTTCCAGTAAAAACACGTTCAAACATAGGCAGGCCAACAGCTACAACATCGAAAAATGTCATGCATTGCTTCTTTTGTGATGACACTGTATGAGAGCTGCATCGAGCATCCACATTTGATGTTGACAAAAATGTACGTTGGTGTGCTACACAGTTGCAAGACACACAATTGCTAGCAAAATTGGCTGCAGGTGACATGCATGCACTAGATGCATACTATCATAGAAATTGTCTTGTTGCTCTGTGTAACAGAGCTAGAAATGTGGAAAAAGAGGGTGCAGATGATAGTTAAAAAGCAAAACTTGAGGCTATTGCTCTGGCACAACTTGTTTACCACATTGAAGAAGTAAGAACAGATGGCAGTGCAGCCCCAGCTGTATTCAAACTTTCTCACCTGGTAAACTGTAAACAACAAGGCTACAAGAGGTTGGAGCATATGTTCCAAAGCGAGTAAATTCTACCAGATTAAAAGAGAGAATTCTCGAAAATGTTTCTGGTCTGCAAGCATATAATGAAGGAAGGGATGTGATGCTAGCTTTTTCTGAGGATATTGGAGCAGCTCTCCAGTTTGCCAGAGATAACAGCCATGATGCTGATGCCATCCATTTGGTGAGAGCTGCTGAAATTATCAGAAAAAAAATACTTTTGAAGCAGGGATCATTCAATGGATCATTTCAGTCAGATTTCAGAAACCACGCTGTCCCTCAGACCTTGGTTTCCTTTGTACATATGATTCTTGAAGGATCGGAGATTGAAAATGATGCTTTACAACATGACTGCAGTGCAAAAGCAGCTTTTTCCATTTCAGAACTGTTGGTTTTTAATTCTGTCACACGTGCACGGGCAACAGCAACAGCAACAACATGACATAGTACTGACAGGGAAACTCCTCTGCCAATATATCTTGGGCTTGTCATGCATGCTGAGACACGGAAACGGAGACTTGTAGATAAACTTTACAGGCTTGGGCTATCCATATCATAGAGTCCTTCAAATTTCTGCTTATATGGACAACAGTGTATGTACTCTGTATGAGAGAGAGGGGTTGGTGTGTCCACCAAAGCTTAAAAAGGGCGTATTTATGACTGGGAGTGTCGACAATATAGATCATAATCCAAGTGCCCGCACTTGCAAAGACTCATTTCATGGAACAGCAATTTATGTTACTCAGCATCCAAGTGAAAACTGTCTTGGCACTAGCAGAGGTTTGATGGTGATTGATCCAGACATTCCTAAGCAGAAGTCCATTTCACAGCTCCCACAATCATACACAGAAATCCATCCTGTTGAAATCCATACCAGTGACCAGTATGCACCACATGTACATGGGCCAACAACGCCTCCATCAAACTTGATTGTGGACAGTATAAAATCTGAGTATGAATGGCTGCAAAAAGTTGAAGAGCAGCTTAAGAAGGAAACACTGGAACACAAGGACTATATTTCCTGGTCTGCTTACCATGCATCCATACAGAGAACAGATCCTCGACCTGTAGCAGTAACTGCCTTGCTCCCTCTATTCCCTGATGTTGCCCATACCCCAGCAATGATATTCCACTCCATGAGGGTTGTGAGAGAAGTAGTGCAACATATTAATCCATATCAAACTCCTGTCTTGTCTATGGATCAACCCCTATTTGCACTTGGAAAGCAAATTCAGTGGAACAAGCCAGATGTCTTTGGGGAGGACAAATATGCTTTGATGCTTGGGGGTCTGCACATAGAGATGGCAGTTCTCAGGGTGCTTGGCCAGTGGCTTGAGAACAGTGGATGGGTCAATGCTTTAGTCCAAGCAGATGTTACAACTTCAGGGAAAGCTGATGCCCTCCTCAAAGTATCTCATGTGACCCATTCACGTTATGCCCATCAGGTCAGTGCTTGTGCACTGTATGTCTTCCAGAAAAATGCTTACAAGATACATGTGGACAGCAAAAGTGACCCCCTTGACTTTACAACTTGGACCAATGAACAATCTAAATTAGACAGTGTCATTACCATATCCAAACCGTAGTCCTAACGAAACAAAAGAATCATCCCCAGTTCAAATTCTGGTCTATGGCTTTAGAACTGGAACTTACTGTTATGGAATTTATCAGGTCATTAAGAGAGGGCAATTTTCCACTGTATATCAAGTTCTTGGTCAATTAGTACCCTGGATGTTTGCATTAGACCACAGTCACTATGCCAGATGGCTACCTGTCCATATCCGAAACATGGTTACTTTGAAGGATAAACACTCAACAGTATTTGCCGAGTTCCAGGCTGGAAAATTTGTAGTTCAAAAAACTCAGCATGTCTTTTCCTTGATTGCATTGGACCAAAACCATGAACAGGAAAATGCAATTATCAAGGATGAAGGGGGAGCTGTTGGCCTGACAGAAAGCCCAGCAGCCCTCCCACACTGGATTGTAGCTGGACCTGAGGTTGCTAGAGCAGTGACAGATTTTGAAGCTGGTCTCAGCTGTGGTATGTCTGGAAATGCACGCCACCATGAGCAAGTTTTGCATGTTCAAAATGCTTTTGCCAAAGATGTTAAAGCCCTGGTATCTGTAATGGAAGACACGGGCAATCCTTTCACTGAAGATAGTGCTGAGCTTCTTATTCTTGATACCAAGGAAATTATGCCCGAGTCTGTAGTTACAACTGTCAAAACGGTTCAAGAAGTTGGTCAGTCACAGTACAAAAAGTTCACAACAGATAGACTGGAAAACTGTTCATGTCCAATTACTGATACAATTCCTAAGAACAAGCTTCCTCTATTTGGAAACACTAAGGCAACTTGTGGCAAAGTGAAAACACAAGTAGCATCCTTAAAAAATGACTGCAACCTCTTTGCAAGGTTATATATTGGATGTCAGGCCAGAGATGGGAATCTTGAAGGGTTCTTCAAACATGAAAATCAAAATTGTCCACCTGCTTTGTCTTCAATGGGAAAACTAAGAGTTGCCAAAAAATCCGAGATTTTGAGTTGTCTTGAAATGGGCACGTGTACAAATGCTCCAGAAGTAGATATGAAAATATTGGATTGTGCTGCAATAGTGAATATGCTTCAACCTGGAATATGCCAGACATTTCAAGATTATGCAATGCAAGTTTTCCTGCCATATGTAGATAACCAGGCCAAAACTGTTAGGAGACTTGATATTGTTTGGGACAGATACATTCCCAATAGCCTGAAGCAGCACACAAGGGAAACCCAAGGTCAAGGTATTCGGCGCCTTGTCTGTGCAAGTGCCATAATTCCAGGAAACTGGAAAAGCTTTCTGCGATCAGATGACAACAAATCCGAGTTATTCCAATTTTTAGCAGAATATACTTCCCATCATCAAGGAGTGATGGTGATCAGTACCTTTAAGGATGATGTTCTTAGCTCCCAACCCATCGACAAGAAAAATATTGCTCCCTGTAACCACGAAGAAGCCGATACTCGGCTTATTCTCCATGCTGCATATGGAAGTCAACAAGGGCACTCAAAAGTTATGATACGAACAGTGGACTCTGATGTCTTGGTGCTGGCAATTGCTTTTTTCATAAAGCTTGAACTGTTTGAGTTGTGGGTGGCCTTTGGGGTTGGAAAACATTTGAGATACATTCCAGTCCGCACAATTGCTACTGCACTTGGTTCAGATAAGTGTGAAGCCTTACCTTTCTTCCACTCTGTCACAGGCTGTGATACCATATCAGCATTTTGTGGAAGGGGCAAACAAAGTGCATATGAGACATGGCAAGCGTTTCCAGTTGTGACACCAGCATTTCAGGCACTGTCATCTGGACCAACCGCCATGCATGATGAAACTTTTCAGTTGATAGAAAGATACATTGTGTTGATGTACAGCAGAACAAGCCCTTTGATAAAGGTCAATGAAGCACGCCAAGCTCTTTTTGCCCAGGGAACAAGAACAATTGACAACATTCCTCCTACCCAGGCAGCTCTTCTGGAACATGTCAAAAGAGCTATCTACCAGGCTGGCTACATATGGAGACAGTCACTCATGCCTCTTCAGGAACTTCCAAGCCCAGGTGCCTGGGGTTGGGAGAACTCTTCTGATGGTTGGAATCCTTTGTGGAGCATGCTACCAGAGGCATCTACGGCATGCCATGAACTTATACATTGTGGTTGCAAGAAAGCATGTCGAGGACCATGTAAATGTCACAGAGCTTCCCTGCCATGCACAGGTCTTTCTTTTTGTGGGGGGAATTGCCACAGGGATTAAATCAGATGCTACATAACTTTTTTCCACAATAGTTGGCATTTTGTTAGTGTATACAATTACATCTCCATGGCAAACAGGACATTGAATTTAAAAGACGTTACAAAATTATTTCAATTTTAGAAATTCATTGGTTTGTTGAAGTGCTTTTCACTTGGGCATTTTTTTTGTAAGCGGAGTTTTGGTGTTCCTGGCTGATGATTTTTCTTACTAGTGGATGATTACCTAGCTGCTGAAAAAAGCTAATTCCAGCTGTAGCAGCCATATTGAATTCCAAATATTGAAGCTGATGGACGTGGCCCAGCTGGTCTTAAATTTACCTGAATGGCCATATCTAATGGTACAAATTAGCCAAATTTGAAGTTTTTATCACAAATACATCAATATCGTACTTTAGGAGTATCCCCAAGGAAAAACTAGTTCTGCTTATGGTGGCTATTTTGAATTCCAAATATTAAAACTTGTGGGTGCAACCCAGCTATGGTCTTGGTTTTGCTTTAATCCATATGTCAAAAAGTACAAACTGACCCAGTTTGATGCTTTTATCACGAGTTGATCAATATCATATACATCCCTTAATATAAACTAGTTCCAGGTATGGCAGCCATTTTGAATTCTAAATTTTCCAACTTTTGAGTGTGACGCAGCCAGGATGTTGATTTTATTTCAATTTCCAAATCAAAAAGGACAAACTGGTCAGTTTTGATGTTTTTATCACAGGTTGAACAATATCTTACCCTGTCCCTTAAGAAAAAATAATTCCGGTAATGGCAGCCATTTTGAATTCAAAATATAAGAGCTTGTGGGTGCGACCCACCTTGGCTCTTGGTTTCATATTAATTCCCATGTAAATAAGGACAAACTGGCCAAATTTGATGTTTTTATTCACAAGTTATCACAAGTTGAACAATATCTTACCATATCACTTAGGAAAAAATATGTCTGATTATGGCGGCCATATTGAATTCAAAATATAGGACTTTGTGGGCAAGACCCAGCTGGGGTCTCGGTTTTATATTAATTCCCATGTCCAAAAGTGCAAACTGACCAAATTTGATGCTTTTATCACAATTTGAACAATGCTTTACCTTATCCACTGGACTGAAAATGATTTCTGCAGAAAAGCAAATCCGCCTTTACAAATGGTGACAATTTTGCCCTAGGCTATTCATACTGGATGTCTTTAGCTGAGACGGAAAAGTGAGCATGCAAGCCTTCCCTTGATAGCAGACTTATTTTTGTTCTTTGTTTATTAACCTCACAGTAACTAAAAACATTCTCGATGTTACAATGATGCATACAAACTGAGATTATTTTAGTGGAAGACTAAATGAGAATAATTTGGGACAATTCCGCTAAAAATTGCATCGCCATCAGTCTAAGATTCTAAGGTTTGGGGTCCCGAGAAATGTCCAGATGCACTGTCAAAGCAGCCAACGCAATTAAATAAAAACAAATTGAAACAATCAGTAAGGGAATTAAACAGACAATTTACTGAAAAATGACCATTTGAAGAAACTTTAAGATATTTAACAAAGTAAAAGTCCCACCAGGTGTGTTGGGGAATTTGGCTAGTGGTTTTGGAGAAGTACAATATCTATTTTTTCTCCACATTGGCATAGAAAGATGGATGTTGATGCTTTGGTAACTCTGGAATCTCTTTGCTATCATTGTTGCTTTTGGAATTGATGAATATGGGTCATGTTGTTCTGTAGTGTTTAATAAATACTTCATTGGGTATGTTGTGCTGTGGGCTGTGTCCTCCAACTCATCGTTATAATGGAGGTAGAGTATGTTTATAATGTTCCAGATTCATAAATATCACAAAAACGATGTAGGCCTACTTTCTTCTTTTGCTCTAAACTCAGCTGACTGACAAGTCAGAAAAACTAAAAAGTGACAGACCTCCAGGTCTCTTTCCGTTTTTGGCAAAGTAATAAACTTCGGGTGTTGAGTGGTTAGGCCTATATATTTTGGAAACACTATAGTATGAAGTTAATGAAGAATGTTTCAAAGGTTAAGGGGATTAATATAAATCACCAGTTGTCTTTCATGAGTGACTGCCTGTTTCTATCATTGTTGGTTTTGGAATTTATGAATATGGGTCACTTTGCTCTGTAGCATCAAATATGGATGAAAGAGAACTGATGATTACGCTTGCTAAGATCTCACCTGAACTGATAAGTCAAATGAACTCAAAATCTTCTCCTGAATCACATGGATAATTGTTTCGTCATTGCAAAGCGAGGCTTTTGAGTACTGCTTTACTAGTTGGGGTCTATTATGGGTTTGACATCATTCGTCAAGGTAGGTTGAAGAGGGGCTGTTCACTTAGCTCTCCTAACCTGCTCATTCTTGATAATGATGCGAATTTGGTGGGTAGAAAGACAGTTTCTCCATTTGCCATGCTTCAGTGATTTATACGAATAGTCAGACGTAACTGAGCAAAATCCTTCACACACACACACACACACACACACACACACACACACACACACACACACACACATACACACACACAAACACACAAACACACACATATATATATATATATGTATATATATATATATATATATATACATACATATATATATATATACATATATATATATATATATCTATATATATACATATATATATATATATATATATATATATATATATATACATGTGCATGTGTGTAGAATATAGATGAGTCTCGTGATCATGAGCGTGTAGATCTGCTCTTGCTCTTGCTCCTCAAAAAGTTGCCAGTTATTGCGAATTTTGTGGATTTTGTAGCCAACCGATACGGTGAATGCACTTATTTTAGACTACCCTGCTGAACGACATTTTGTTCGTAAGTTGATTTTGTGTGATTCGTGAATCTTGAAGCAATTTCTGGGATTGTCCTCTTTACGAAACCGCCATGCCACAACCTAAAAGAACTACGAGCTTGACAGGGGCTGTCAAAGAACTGTCTGAGGAAGATTTAGTTACAAAGGGGAACTTGCGTCAAGTTATCACTGAAATTTTCGATGAGTTGCTTTCGTCTAAAAAATCAAAGAAATGATTGACCAAAAGTTTGCAGAACATTTGACCCAGGTTGATACAAAAAATTGACAATACGATTCAACCTCTCGAAGGTCAAGTACATAGAGTTAAACTTAAATGTGCCGAAAATGAAAACAAAAGCAAAGACTGCACAACTGACATGGCTACATTGCATAATAATATTGCATGATTGACAAAGGAGCTTCGTGAGACTCGCTCAGATTTGAATAATGTTGAGTAGCATGGCCGGAGGTGGGCCGTTAGAATTCATGGCTTGAATGTGTCCCCAAAACCATGCGAAGAAAATGGAAAGCAGATCGCTAGTAATTTTTTTTCAAAGAACATTTGAAGCTTAGTTTTCCTCTGCAAGAAATTGACTGTGCCCATAAAGGGGGGAAAAAAGTAGACGGCAAACAGCCCCTCTTGCTGAGATATTTCTGAAGGGACTTTGTGGATAACATTACACTTGTTCCTAAACAGCTGCCGCAATCGGGTTTCGTTGTTTATGAAGACGCCACAACGGCAAATAAAAGATTGTTAAATCACCTGAAAAACCACCGCGAAATTGAAAACTCCTGGCTCGTATTTGCCAAGGTGTGGGCCAAATCCAAAGCCAGCAGAAAGGTGCAAGCAAACATTATGGACGACATCGATAAACTTATACGGAATTAAACATGGATATTTGGCTCTTCCATAGAGCTCCTGCCCCCTGTTGACTTTTTGACATTTGTCCCTCCTATCAGTCTTTTGTGAAAATTATAATTATTTGCACTTCATGTTCATATTGAAAATTTCTTATTGATTGCTCAAATGTTACTACTGTATCTTGAATGATCACCTGTGTTTACATTCCTGCTTTGACTTTAATATTAATCCAGACTAATATTCCTGCTATGACTTCAATATTGCTATATAGCTATACATTTTGCTATTGTTAGTTTTTTTGGTCATCGTGTATAGTAGCTGTGAAAGTTCTGATGCTTTCTCAGATACAACTGTTTCAGGGTTTTCAGGTGAATTTTATTTGTACAGACGTTTCTTTCTATTTCAGGTGTTTTATTGGATAATATTTATTACTATTGTCGTTTTGTATCTGTCTGTAATTTTGGTATGACAGTTTCATTACAAACGGTTGTCTTCTCGGACCATGGCTACTTCTAGTACGATTTTAGATGGTCTTGGTGGATTTGACGCTAATTCTTTAACTTTATTGCTAAATGTACATACAGATCATAATGGAAACGACCCAGATTTATTGGAACCCCAGCATATCAAACAGTCTCCATATTTTGATAATGCTCAACTCATAAAACATAAAAAAAATGCAAAATCACTTTACAATTATCAGTCTTAATTGTGAATCACTTAATGCTAAATTCGACGAATTACAATTTTCATTCCATAATTTAGAAGTACAGAGCTATTTGTTTGCAAGAAATATGGCTCAGTAACGACTCCGATCTGTGTGTTTACAATTGGAAAATTATGTTTAAATTTCGCAAGGCAAGGTATGCTCAACCCGTGGAGGCTTAGCTATTTATCTCAGGGATTCTTATAGTTATAGATTAATTGATGTATATTCCCAGTCATATATATATATGAAGGTCAAGTTATAAATTAATAGTATTGATAAAAATTTCGTTATTGGAAACATATATAGACCTCCGCGGGACTTAAATGAAAATTATAATACTTTTATTGATGAGTTAATTGTGGTTTTAGAAAATATGTTACAGCTAAAAAGTGAAGTAATTATAGCTAGGTATTTTAATATTGATCTCTTAAAGATTCACGACAGACCTGTGTTTGGCCAGTTCTTTGATTCAATTACATCTTTAAGTTTTTTTCCTCAAATTACATTCCCGACGAGGCTTTTTGCTCCACGAAGAACTATTATTGATAACTTTTTTAATAAAATTAATTGACACAAACATAATATCCTGTAATTCAGGTATCCTAACATCTAGGATTTCCGACCACTTTCCGTATTTTTTCTGTGTTAATGTTGCTTATACGAAAAATGATATTCCACCTAAATACATCCAGACTTATAATCCAAAACCTGACGCTGTGAATAAATTGAAAAAAAAAAAAAATAAATAAATGGTGCTCGCATTTGTGACCACTTAAATATGGATTCGCATGGTGATCCAAATGTATTTGATTCTTTTCTGCAAACTGTTATCACTGGAGCACTTGATAATCATTTTCAAATTAAAACGGTTCAATATAAAACGCATAAACACAAAAAGAATCCGTGGGTCACTCAGGGAATCATTCGGTCTATTTCAAGAAGGGTTTACCTCTATAAATATTTGAAAGAACTTCCTCAAGATAGTGAGGAATATGAAGTTAGTTCTAATAATTTTAAAACTATTAATAATTTTTTAAAAAATAATATACGGGTAGCTAAGAAAGATTTAAGTCGCGTTTTGAAACATATAAAAATGATGTTAAGATCACTTGGATAACTATTAATGGTATTCTGAATTGACATAAAAAGATAAACAAATTTCCAGAGTATTTTAAGACAAATGGTGAGACTGTTAGTGATAAAACCGTTATCACTAAAAGCCTTGATTAATTCTTTATCAACATTGGTCGTAATTTATCCTCCCGGATAGATACTCCTGCTGACTATTCTTTTAGGAGCTATCCTACGAGCCCAATTCCTCATTCTTTTACTTTTAATCTTGTTACTGAGAAAAATTATCCTCGATATTATAAATTCATTTACAGGTAAACAAAGCTGTGGTCATGACAGATTATCAACAAATTTATTAAAGCTGATTAAACTGGAACTCTTGGTTCCGATACCTTTAGTTGTAAATCAGTCACTAACGAATGGATTATTCCCTGACTTCTTGAAGATGGTAAAAGTGGTGCCAATTTTTAAGGACCACCCCTCACTTATGGAAAATTACAGGCCTACATCTGTATTGCCCGCAATTGCTAAATGTTTGAAAAAGTAATGTACGATCAAATCTCTGAGTACTTTGAATTATACAATTTATTTTATGATGGTCAGTATGATTTCGTGAAAACCACTCTACTAAACTTGCAGCTTTGGAATTAAATTGATCGTATATTATTAGATATGGATAAGGGAAATCCCTATCAGTATATTTTTAGATCTTTCCAAAGCTTTCGACACCTTGGATCATGATATTCTACTTTATAAATCGAGATATTATGGTGCCAATGGTATCGCGTTAGATCTTTTTACAAGTCATCTAACAAATAGAAAACAATATGTGGTTAATGAAAAGATAAACTTCAACTCTTCAGTAATCTCTACCGGCATTCTCCAAGCGTAAATTTTAGGTCCTCTTCTTTTCCTTACGTATCTTAATGATTTTAATTTAGCTTCTGCTTTCTTCAAATTCATTATACATGCCGATGATACAACTTTATTCACTTCCATTCGTCCTGTAGATCTTACTGGTTTAAACTGTCAAGCCTCTTTACTTATTAGTGCTGAATTATCGAGGATTAGCTCTTGGCTGAAAGTAAACAAACTGTCCCTCAATATTAACAAAACAGAGTTCGAGGTTTTTTTATCAACCTCAACGGGATGTTATGGCCCCCACACTTGAGACTGATAATGCAAATATTGAATGTGTGGGCCAATTTGATTTTCTTGGTCTGTTGCTTGACAAGCATTTGACATGGAATAGTCATATACAAAAAGTTGCAACAAAAATTTCACAGACAACTAGCATAATGAATAAATTAAAGACTTTTCTTCCTTCTTAGATTTTACGAACTATTTATGTTCTTTAATTCTTCCCATATTCAACTACTGTCTTCTCCCATGGGGTCGTAAATCGGAATGACTTGTAAAGCTTCAGAAAAAGGCCATTCGCATAATTAACCGTAGTAATTATAATGCCCACACGGGTCCCATCTTCAATTCTAGAAACTCACTTAAGTTAGAAGATATTTACAAATTACATGCTTTAAAATTGTATTATAAACTCTTAAATAATCGACTCCCTGTGTGCTTTTCTACATTTTTTATTATGTCAACAAACCAAGTCCATGAGCATGACACGAGAATGCAACAGTTATTAGTAATGCATACTCAACATGTATTTGCCAAAAAATGTTTACGCCATAAGTTATCTGTATTGTTAATGAAACCCCTCAAGCTGATATTGAAAAAGTTCATACTCATAGTTACTTTGGTTTTTCATATCATATAAAGAAAGCAATTATTCTGAACTACTCAGATACATGTACAATCCCAAACTGTTATATCTGTAGTACAAATTGATTCGTTAGAGTTGGATTTTTTTTCCTTTGGAAAAGCACGTATTCTGTAAATTTTACCAAAATAATGGCACTCTTGATCACGATTTATTTTGATACCATATGTTTGTAGGATGGCACACATAATAGCGGTCTGTCTCCCTGACCAAGATATAATTTTACCTTTTTTCTTTCATTAGTTACATTGAATTTACCTGAGTGTTGTAATCAACAAGTATGTGGTTTTCATCAGTATGTTTTATCTGGTCGAATAAAATTCTTCTTGAATCCTGAATCCTGTAGATATACATTCACACAAACAGGCACATACATATACTGTATCTGTGTCTTTTTTGTCCAGATTCACTTCCTAGCAGTCATTAACTATTTCTGCAGTCCGGAGTCTTTACTCTCTATAAGCTAACCTGTCACTGTCTTACATGTATACATATAGAAGTGCTATTGCCCACATTGCACACCTTTCTGTAGAACTTTGACATAGGCTGAATTAGCCCAAGCAAATTAAAGGGTCTTCAGTGGGTAACTGCTCAGAACATGTTTCAGAGGCTATATAAGCCCCCTCTAGCATATCTGCTTGTCATTCAAGGGATTCCCCGGTGATTCCCTTGAGGTGCATGACGTCATAAAGAGTGCAGCATCCAGCGCCAGTTCATCTGCAGGTATCCTTTAATTATATGCAAGTGCCAAGGCCATTAATCTTATTCAGGAGTGGGCAGGGTGGGATTATGTAGATGGGAGGGACAGTGAAGAAATTATGAACATGACCTTTTGACTTGGCCCAGTAATGAAACAATGCATTAAAACCTAAACTGTTTCTCTGCACTCAGTCAATTTACACAGAACGGGGGGGGGGGGGGGGGGGTAGGAAAGGAGCATGGTTGCAGACAGATACTTGATAAATATTGTTGTCTGTTTCAGAGATTGTGATAGCAGCCAATACTGAAGGCCTACATTGCATTTTGCATTGAAATAAATAACTCTATAAGTGCCTGTACACTGTATGCATGCATATCATCCACATTTGCAAACTGCGTATCAGTATAAGGCATTCTATTTATAATTGTGAATCCAATCACACTTTCTTTCCATGGCAACATATTCAAATGGAAAAACTTTTTTTTCAAAAAGATACAGCAGTGTTATTATATTTCTGTCACTCGGTCCAGAACTGGATATGAAATTTCAGTATCGCTAGTGATGTAATTAAATGTCATTTAAAAATGTAAAATGGCATATTAAAGATAAAGATCAGATATAGCTTAAAGTGTCTTATGAAGAGAACTTGTAATGGTTTCCAAAATCCTATTCATTTATTTATTTATTTATTTATTTATTTATTTATTTATTTATTCATTCATTCATTTATTTATTTATTCATTTATTTATTTATTTATTTATATATTTATTTTTATTTTTTTTAAATGTCTGAGATTTAATTTTATGGGCAATCAAAACAATGAATCAAACATTTATCAAATATTGGCCACAAATCTATATCCAAAACCATTTTGTTTTGTTTTGTTTTGTTTTTATTTTTTTTTTTTTTTTTTTTGTTTTGTCTCTTTGTTTCAGTTTTTTTTTTTTATTGTTTTTGTTTTTTTTTGTTTTCTTTGTTTTTTCGAATAAAAAAGTTTAATTAAAGAATCAATAAAATGATGTAACACATGCTTTGGTTTTGGTTTAATCCCAAGATGTCGTTGAGAAAAAAATAGATTAGATTATCAGAAAATAGACGTCTGGGGTATATTAGGATTCATATTATGTTCTATATGTGTAAAGTGCAGTTAAAGTGTACTACGCCCTTGAAAAAGTAGATATGATATTTTTGGAAACTAAATGAGAAATGGTATACAGTTGGTCAATTGGCCATTAAACATACATTGTATTATGTTATTGATACTCAAGCATGTTTGGGACAACAAAGACAGCCACTACATGCACCGCCACAAAAACAGGTATAAGAAGGGATATGTACATGCATACACATATGAATACAGAACCACATGTACACACATCCACCCATACATACATGCATGCATTCATACGTACATACATACATACATACATACATACATACACACATACATACACACAGATATACATATATACAAACATACATGCATTACATACATACATACACACACATACATACATACATACATACATACATACATACATACATACATACATACTTCTTTTAAAGACATTTCACAACCTTATTTATTTTATTGCTCTCCGTGAAACAGTTGAAATTATTTATATACATTTGATCGAAGTAGTTTTGATTGTAGGGTTACAACACAGCAAATTTTTTTTTTTTTTTTTTTTCTTTTTAATTGCCGCTATATATAAATATCAAACCAATATAATCTACATGGATCTTTTCCCTAAAACTAACACAAACTACTAAAGTTCCTAAAAACATAAACCAATATTTATCTATGAGATAACAGCGGCTGATCGGGAAAAAAGTATATCCAGTAGGCCCAATTGGTGCACATAAAATATTCGAGTTATATATGTATATATATATGTATATATATATATATATATATATATATATATATATATATATATGTATGTATATGTGTGTGTGTGTGTTTGTGTGTGTATATGTGTGTATGTATTATCTGACACAGGAAACCTGAATACACTATGCTACATTGTCCTACAACAGGTAAGGCCTTACGAAGAAAAAGGATTGTGCGTGGATCGTCTGCTCAACAGCAAAACGAGGCAGGGCCTTAACAGCAGGAAGGAAAAATGATCACATAATGTTGTTCTTACATCAAATAAACCTATCATCTCCCTCTGTATTCTAAAGGATATTGTCTATCTGAGCATAAAGGATTTAGGTGGTCTTGCTTGTCTGAGAATTATTATTTCCATTGTACTTACCAAGTAATCATATTGGCATCCAACAGCAAAGATCTGTCAGAATAATTATGACCATTTGACGAAAGAAATGAACATTTTTTGACGTCCATCTCTTTGCAGAGAGACTAGACCTTTTGATAGATGAGTACATGGAAGCATAAGCTATCAGCAGCATTACAGTAGCAACTGTTGGTATTGTAGATAAAGATAAAAAGGAATATAGCCATCCTGTGTATTACTCTGAAGTGATATGAAGTAGCAGACACACCGTGGAACGTCTATGGCAAGCCAACGGGGCCATAACGCATTGGTCTTACACGTTGCTGAGCCTCCACTACACGTAGTCGAGCCAACCAATCAGATTTCAGTCTCCACTAGGCGTTGTCGGAAATATGTTCTCCACTACGCGTAGTCGAGCTTCGGCTAGGCCTAGTGGAGCAACTTATGGCACCTTTTGGCTGAAGGAAAGCAGACCAATCATTTACGTCCTTACAATCATTACTGATATTAAAACAGCCAATCAAATTAGAGTCTCTACAACGCATAGAGGAAACATGAAATTCTCTACAATGCGTAGTCAAGACTTGAAATTTTCCAGAACGCGTCGTCGAGGCAGCCAATCAAATTACGGTCTCTACTAGTACAGTAAAACTTGATCCATATTCATTAATTCCAAACCCAACAATGATAGCAAAGATATTCCAGACTTGCCAAAGCATCAACATTTCTTTTCCAATACCAATGTGAAGAAACAAATTTCACTAGAGACAGGCAGTCACCCATAAAAGGCAACTGGTGGTTTTAAACCGGTCCTCTCAACCTCAGAAATATTCATCATTAACTGCAGACACTAGGTCTTACGACGCATAGCCGAATGGTTGTAACCCATATTTCAAAACGGAGGTTGAACGGGTATCAAATTTTACTTTTCAATACACCGGCACAGCGGCACGTTGTTCAGCGGAGAACCAGATTTAATTGGTTCCCTCGGCTACGCGTCATCAAGCCAGTAATTTCGCAACGGGTAGTGGAACAGGTCTAATACAGTTTACAAGAGCAACAGTGATTGGATAGTTTAGCTACACACTATGGACGGCATAGTTTCTCCACTAGGCGTCGCCGTGGCTCGGCGACGCGTTCTAGAAGAACATTTTCTTGGCAACGCGTAGTGCAGACTATAATCTTATTGGTTAGCTCAACTACGCGTTGCCGAGCCTCGAATATGTGTAGTGGAGACTGTGATCTTATTGGTTGGCTCGACTATGCGTTGCCGAGCCTCGACTCCGTGTACGACCTGTGCGTTATGGCCCTGTTGGCTTGCCATAAACGTCCGTAAAACTCCCTCTTAAAGTAAGGATAATATATTACAGGGAAAATTGCTACTAAGAAAGCCAGAAGCCATATTAGAATTACCATAACAACAGCCCCTGTCTTTTGCAATCTGACGTGACTAAAGGAAATACGAGGACATTAAAAATAGTCAAGGTAATTGCTAAAAGCATAAGCAGCTATCCGAGAGCTGAGGTTGATGCTGCTATCCCAGCCATGCTGCAAATTGGAGATGCACGCCATTTCGTCTTCAAGTTCTCAAATTAGTGACCTAAGAGAACATAAATTTGTCAAAATGTATAATGTCATTGCAAGACAAATCTAATCCCTCCAAAAAGAATAATTTGTTAAAAGCTGCAACCTCCACGGTATGAATTTTGTTCCATTTTAAATGCAATTTCTTTAAGGCTGACAATCCAAGAAACTGGTTACTTCGAATTGTTCCGAATGCATGGCGGACAAGCGGTAAACGAGGTAATAAAAATAGTCCATTAAAAGAACCATCTTCGATAGCTGCAAGAAATCAGTTGCCTCTAAGTGTTAAGCCGAGCTAGACCAAGAAAAGTATTATTCTCTACTTTTGTGAGAGCACTATTACTGAGATCAAGATACCGCAGGTTTCTTGTAAAGAGAAATATTCCAGGCAAGACTTTTGTTACATTATTAGAGGACAAGTTCAACTCAAACAGGTAACGATATTTCCATATCTGACCCAGCTCTGTAATAGTATTGTTCATAGATATGATTCTCCTGTTATCTTCACCCAAGCTCACAAGCAATAATGATACGTTGGGTGAAGATATATGATTGCAGTTGACATCGGCTGGGTAACAAGAACATTGTTTTGTGCATACGATACCACAGAGTTCTTCGTAATTTCCGTGATCATAGTGTAAAATTCCGTCTCACACCAACTTCAGAGATATGCAGCTCTCACGCCTTCTACATCTGTATATGCCCTAACATTTATAATTATCTGCACGTCACAATGTATGCAAATGAAGAAGACTTTCAATGAAGGTGCCAAATGTGCTAGTTTTTTCTGTAAATGTAGCATAACTAGAGGACTGTGCAAGCAGTCCTTGGTCCGCTGCCATAAGCTTCTTTGTAAAATCAATATTGCAAGTGAATAGACCCATATTGAGCTTTAGCTGAGTGAACAGTGTATGGAATTGAGAAGTATGTCTTAGATTTGCTTAAAGGTAAGTTCATTAAATCAATATCTTTTTTTCTCGAGCATAAGATGGTGGACTTATCGGTAAGAACCTGAATTTAAAAAAAAGGAAAGTCAGGAATGCAAAGCAATGCCACGAATTGAAAACTTTGTTTGGCCCTTTCACAATTATCATATCTACCAAGTTCCCACTTAATCTCAGTACAGGTTCAATTGGATGAGCGGTCTAAGGGAAGATTTTTCTTAAATATTTGCCCCCCCCCCCCCAAAAAAAATGACAACAACAAAAGGAAATTATTGAAAAATGCAATGGCACTGGACCTTGCCCGTTAGAAACAGGATGGTAGAGACCCAACCGAGGTAAATTGTCACTAAGTTTGAAGTTAATTTTGCTGGCAGTGCGGGATAAGTTTAAAAATGGAAATAAGCATGAGAATGCCCTTTGACCAACATACCAATCAATATGAAAGGTCCATTTACCGCTAAGTACCCGAGTTGAAAAAAAAATCTTTAAAAATGAGAAATCCACAGTAGTGCTATCTAATGAGCATCTTTGTTTTGCTCTTCCACAAAGAGCACATCGACCAGCTTCACAATAATCTGACGCTTTTGGAAGAGAAGTCAAACAGCGCGAAAACTCACACACATAACAACAAGAAAATATAAAAATAAAAAACAAAATCACAAAAATAAACAAAGGAACAAAAACAACAAAAAGGCAAAAACACAAAAAACAAACAAAAAAAAAACAAGCAAACAAACAAGCAAACAAACAAAAGAAAAACAAAACAAAGCAAAAACAACCCCATTAACTTGAAAACAAAGGTTCAGCGCCAACTGATGAACAAAACTTGCAGTCGCTAGAAGTATACCTGTGTGATATCATGGCAATTCAGTTAGTGGGTTCGTAGACAATTGTGTACGATCTGCCAACCCCACCCGCATAAGAAAGAAATTAAGATAACAAAAGGGCGACAAAATTAACCAAACAAACCAAACCAAAAAAAAAATAAATAAATAAAACAGAAAATAAACAGAAAATAAAACAAAAAATAAAACAAAACAAAGCACCCACAATCATAAGAAAATCAAAGTAAATCAATGAAGCGCGACCATTCTTACCAACCTGGTTCAAAAGCAATGCCACCAAATTTTAAGTAAATCTGGCTCACGGTTTAAGAGACGAAATAGCAAATATGAATTGTGAATGGATAAACGGCAGACAACGGACGAAGGACAAAGTGTGATGGCATTAGCTCTGCTGACTGACAAATCACCTAAGCTAAAAGACTACTAAACACACCATTCACAATACATGTATTTGTAGTCAGTGGACTTGAAATTTAGTTTAATCAAAATTACAAGCCTTTACATGAATGCCTGTGGGAAAAAACAAAAACAAAAAATAAAAAACAAACAAACAAACAATTATACAAATGATGATGATGATGATGATGGTGATGGTGATGATGATGATGATGATGATGATGATGATGATGATGATGATGATGATGATGATGATGATGATGATGATGATGACGATGATAATAATAATGATAATAATACAATAAAAAGCCAACGTTTTGGAATATAGAAGAACAAGCCTACATCTCTATATTCAATACCACCCATATTGACTTACCACATCCGAATTCGTCCTGTCAGGGCAATCCCATATGCCATCGCAGATTTTATTAACAGGTATACGGTAGCTTCCTGGGCACTTTATGTCTGGCGTTGAACAAACAAAACTAGCTGAAATATAATCAGATTGAAGCAAGCAGCAATATCAAGGTCGGTTTCCACATGTATGCAAATTGAGGTAGATACGTTGTCGCCACTTAATAAATAAAGTCGGCAGAGGTGTTTGTTACAGTGCTTCCTGTTATGTATTTTTGTGCATATCAAGGATGGATCATCAAAATGGTCAGCACAGTATATAATGTATCGTGTATATACAGCGACACGAAGGAAGATCAACTACAAGTTTAGTGTATCACTTGTTAAATTCAGCAAATGGGTCATATGAGAAGCCAGAAGCTTTATTTGACTACATTCCATCTCATGACAAGAAATCAGACACAAAATATAACTTTTTTTATTTGTTTAATGGCAGAGGACAACCACGTATTATTGTGTTTCCGACTTTTCAGAGTTATGGTTTAAGTAACATAATTATATGTCTTAACGTTACGCCAATGTTTTGTGTCTCTTGATTTGCGTGATGTCAACTTTAACTTTGGTTCCATCATAAGAAATCAGACACAAACAAATCACTCTTTAATGATAATAAATGAATAAATAAATTAACAAATAAAATAAAATAAAATAAATGAATAAAGAAAAACAAAATAAATATCAACAAGCTATCATGAATAAATTATTTGAATTTAAATTGATAGTATGTCTATTACAGCGCCCTTTCAAGCATAATGTATCACTCCTGGCATTGTCATATGGTGAAATATGGCCGCATTTTAGGACGTTTTGATGGCAAAGGATATTCAGTTTAAAACTTTCTCTAACAATGGGTGCTTCTCAGTCACTTTAATAATGCTTAGAGCAACCACATTTGACCAACGGTTCCCTAATTTAGAGTTCCAAGTCCTCATTTAATAATATTCACACAACATAACTTGGAATAATGCCTATTGGGTGCAGTCGAAAGTGAACTCAGAATGCCTTAACAGTCACCTTTTGCCTTTATTATGGATGCCAATACCTACATATATAGCAAGGTTAGAAAAAGTTATGTATGTATGTATGTATGTATGTATGTATGTATGTATGTATGTATGTATGTATGTATGTATGTATGTATGTATGTATGTATGTATGTGTGTATGGTGTATGTATATATGCACACAAAGACAATGAATAGACGTAAAAATGAAGTGATATCTGTCATTGTTTATGTGGCCTGATTTTTTATATGATAACCAAAATGGCTGAACAACTTTGTAACGTTCTTACAGAAGCACAAATGTGAAGGTCAGACGGTTTCCGTCTCATTTGGCACATATAAATACTTAGCTGTAGCTACTAAATTAAGTGTATATATCAACAGTTGATGCAGAACTTGAAAGGAAATATGAAAAGTAGATAGGGTGGGAATTGGATGCTTGCAAAATTGCCCATGGTGTCAACGATCAAGAATGAGTTTATCCTATAACTTTAAGGACAGGTGAGACACCAAAAGCATTTGCATGGGCGATTTTAATATTTTAACAGTTTGTAGAAGAGAAATGTCCTTTCCATAAAAAAAAAAAAAAAAATGCATGTGGACATCAGAACGTTGCAGAAGCAGGTTTATCATTGCACAGGGTAGTCTCTGCCTCCTGGTTTAAGATAGTTGCACCCTTCTGATCCCAGAATTTAATAGCAGCGGTGGTCAACTGTCCGGGGGCAAAAAACATGGTAATACAACATGGATTTGACTGTGGTGTACTGTAACATGCAAGGTGACACCTCTTGGTCATCAGCACAAGGCATCTTGCATACACTCATCGGGAGCACTCTAACTGGACCCTGAAGCAGTGGAAATATATCAGTTGGTTTGATGTATCCCACTCCTCCCTCGATTTTTATCAATGCAATTGGCAGAAGGATGCACTATAAAGCATGACGGTTATGGAGGTGGCAGCATAATGATGTGGGCATCGATCACTACAGGAGGAAGAACTACCTTGATCACGGTAAGCGGTACCCTCATTGGCCAACGTGTTGTTGATAAGATTCTTCCTACATTGATACAGTGGACACAGCGACATCCATATTTCATCTTCCAGGAAGATGACACCAGACCCTTCAATACCAGAGTCAGCAAACAGTACCGGACTTACAATGCACCCCCAGCCATGCCTGGTCGTCTTGATCCACGCTGAAAGGAACAGTGGAGCAAGAGTTTCCCAGCAGAGATTGCCAAACAATTCAACTGTATACCAAGGTGAATACAGACCTTCTTAAATCAACACTTAAGCACACATGTGCATACACGTTTAAAGCAAATGTTCTTTTCATGACCCCAAAAGTTTCCCGAATGGAAGATTGAAGAGTAATGAGGATAAATTAGCTATAATTTGCGCAAACTCTCCAAAATGTACCTAATGTAAAGCAAGCAGGATCACTCACTTTTTCCTTCCACGGTATATTTATAGCTTCCCCTCGGTTACATCCTACAATGTCAAACGTTTGACATTTACCTGCTCATACTTCGAGGATCTGCGTACTCTACAAAATGCCATGCACATACTAAGACATGTTTGTTTTTTTTCTACTTCACAAATGACGCGTTTACATTTACAGCATTAAATGATTAAGAAGGACAGTTCCTGTTGCTTCTAGTTTAGATATTGTAATATCGTAATATGTACATACATACATACATACATACATATATATATATATATATATATATATATATATATATATATATATACATATATATATATATATATATATATATATATATATATATATATATATATATATATATATAATTATTATTATTATTACGACATGGCCCAGTTTATTGTAATTAATCCAGTACAAGCACTGTATAAGGTTTGTCCCAGATCGGGGAATGCACATATGTCAGTCTGCTAACATGAAATTGGGCATCGAGAATATATCCTCTTTTGTGACCATGGGACGGCCGGGTCTTGAACCAGCAACCTTTGGCACTAATCACCTGGCTGAAAATGGGAAATACAAACTGAACCAAATCCAATATACATATACATATATATGTATATATATATATATATATATATATATATATATATATATATATATATATATATATATATATATATATATATATATATATATATATATATATATATATATATATATATATACATATATATATATACATACATATATATATATATATGTGTGTGTGTGTGTGTGTGTATATATCGTACATTTTTGCAAAAGTCTTTATCTTTAAATGATCTTATTTGCTCACTCTGTGATGCACTATTTGACATACACGAACGAACCTTATGACAATGTGAATGGAAGTTACAACAATTATGCCACAGATTCATGAACAGCAATTGCACTCATCCTCGTCAAAACAGTACCAACTGGATGAATTTGTGCTTGTTCTCATTTGTTTGCTGATAGGACCTCTTAGCAAGGTTGTTCCATCGCCTGTTTTAATCCTTTATTCCTTCCTAAGGCTTTTAAATATATACTTCACAAATATACACAATATCTAAGCATGAATCCAGAATAAATGGTATGTCATCATTGTCTTTGCGAAGAGACAATGTGATGGAATCATAGGAATGTATTCTTATCTCTGTCAATGAATGTTTCACAAAGATTGTCTTTCGCTTCCATGGTGAAAGAGATTCAAGAGTGTATGATTCCTCTGCTATTGCTTAGTCAACATTTTTTTTTTTAATGATTGCAGTTTTTTATGTAACAGCGTCTCCAATTGTTTTTACAACATGGCTTTGTAATCTGCATTGTCCATGCTATATTTTCTTGTTGCTGTGTCAGAAGTCTACAAAATGTTGTATTTTTTCGGCAAAACGATTAGTACTATTATCAGAATGATATTTGCTGCCTATACAATGAAACTTGGTACTTTTACTCCGGTTTTCCTTTTTCGTTCTTTTTTTTTTCTCATTTAATTCTTCCCAGAAATCTCCTGACGAATCATTGCATATCCAACCAGCTTATTTTTTGGCACATGTATTATCTTTATTGATTTATTAACTTTTTAATATACTTAAGAACTTTATGATACTTGGCACACGTTTGCCATCGAATTTATGCAACAGTGCCTTCTTCGGTGCAATTTTTATACTTCCAAAGAGAGTGCCATGGATAATCTTTCTCTGATAGGGGCTCAACATATTCAGTCCATCAGGAAACAACTTTAGTCCAAGGAGAACTGGTATGAAAGCTGAAGTCTAGACCAGTTTCAAGGCAAGATCAATGATAAAGACATGATATTGTTGTAACATGCCCACGTGTTTACCACAGACAGCATTAGAAAAGTGTACAGCTTCCCATAACATATTCATCCAATTCAACTTATTTGTAAGATAAACTTTATAACACTCAATAGTTTAACCTGTAGCTATTTGTCATTATGGTAATGGAAAACACTGTTTTCTTCATCTACACACACTTCATTATCTTCAGCCATTTTCTGTATGTGCTCAAAACTGCCATTCCATGACCATGTAAATTGTGAGCAAATAGGGACAAATTGGACCCCTGACATAAGTACTAACAAACAGTACAAGCAAGTGATCATGGCTTCTTGTGTGGATTCTGAATGATCGACTGTCATGGGGGGGGGGCAGATTTTTTTACTGTTACTCTGGTTTACCATACTGCTTCATCACACAGTTCAGCAAATTATAAAGCTGGTAGAGTAAGTTTAAATGACTTAAACTTTGAATTATGATTATACACGTATTCTAGAGCTCTCACATCGAAGTTGGCATTGAGAGCATGTAAACGTAAATCTCTGACTCTGGTATTTTTATCAACTCTATATCTAAATACGTCCAAGACAAAGTCATTTCCGGAGCTGGTTGGTTCACTAATAGCTGGCACATCTAGCACTTGCCCTGTCCAAAAAGGTGTCAATGAAGATTCATGGTATAGAACGTAAGCAGAGCAACCTGATCATAAACCAAAGAGGTGTAACTGAAGACTCTTGGTATAGACCCAGAAGCAGAGTAATCTGATCGTAAGGCATTGTCAAATGGCCTTCTCGTGCAGAGGTCTCTACCTGCACCACGTTTAAGGTTTAAGGGTCCCCTGACGCGTGTCTTTGCAACTTCAATGAAATTGGTCTAGTGGTCTCAGAGAAGACAATTGAAGATTTTGCTGGAAAAAAATTAACAAAACAATCAGAAGATCCGAAAATCAGTGAATGTGAGCACTCAAATAATAAAATTGAACATTTTTTCAAACTTTACAGTTGAAATGGGGTACTGCTACATCTGATAAATTCTGCGTAAGTAATGGTGTTAAACAGGGTGGTGTTTTATCCCGTCTTGTTCGCTGTATATATGGATGCCTTGCTTCTGAGACTGGAGGACAGTGGCCTTGGGTGTCACATAGGTAATTCATGTACAGGGGCTTTATCCTATGGAGATGACCTTACACTACTGGCCCCCTCTGTCCAT